>VMDO01002525.1:0-165392 GCA_007922755.1 Pedetes capensis
GGTCTTGCAGGACCAGAACTAGGAGATGAAGCACCCGGGGCCATTTTGACATGACGTAGCCGATGGCCCTTCCAAGGGCAGCCCTGTGTCTGGGTGCCCAGGGAAGGGACAGCAGGAGGCCCTGCAGGCGGGGACGCAGGGTTGCTGTTCCCAGCAGAAGAGCTGGCTAGAGAGCTGCCAGCTCCTGCAGGCCACTTGTCCGACACAGTTCACTGCATCTGGCTGCCCCTCTCTCGGGCCACTGCTGCACTCAGACATTTGACTTGCAAATGCATCCTGCAGATGATGCCAGGCTTCTCAATGACAAGCCCAAGCAACAGAGATGAAAATAGTTGTCTGGCCTTGGGGGTGGGAGCAGAGCAACTTTCTGCAAACTGTGTGATATGGGCCAGAGTCTGGGAGTCCCAAGCCAGGGTCCTGAGCTCCAGGCTAAGGCACAGTTGTGAATACGGACAAGTCTAAGGGCACCAGAGACAAAAGACATAATGCCATTCCTCTGCCACTTCCTCACCAAACAGATGTGTTCCTCAAAGTCTGTGTCTGAATCATGGTTTGGTCAACACGATTTCATCATTCAATGTGATGACGGAAGGGTAACAGGAGGAAATACTAGTGCTTCAGGCTTCCTGGGATTTCCCTTCTGTTCTCCTTCCCCTCTTCCTGACGCTTTCTCAGGGGTAGAACTTTTATTCCCCACCCCTGAAGCAGTGGTTCTCACTGTGTGTCCCCCAGAAGCATCCACCGGGGACTTGTTTGAAAGGCACATTCTCAGGTCCCATCTGGCACGGACTGAATCAGGGCCTCTGGGAGCAGGTCTTGTGGTTGGTGAGCCTTCCAGGGGCCTCTGATGGGGGCTCACGTCTGAGAACGTTACAGTGCCTTACAGAGCTCGGGGATGAAGCATCTCCACGCAGAAGCCCATGAAGGGAAAGAAGAGGGACAAACACTGCTGGTAGGAAGGAGGAGGCCCAAATTAGGGCAAAGGAGGGGCGACAAGAGACTTCCAAGACCTGGAGAAGGGTGAGGAGTGGAGATTCTGGGCAGCAAAGCTCACTACCTCCTGCCTTTGATATGGCTTAGAAAGGAGCGCCCCTACGAGGACTGGCCCTGGACACCAGCCCTACCAAACCAGCCTCTGCTCTTAGGGACATGCACCACTGGGCAATGACATGGTGGGCAGACCACAAGAGGGCTCTTCATGAACGTTCTGCAGAGCATGAGTCCCCAGGGATTCTCAGGGTGGAGTGAGAGGGAGGAAGGCCCAATGAAAGGCCGAGATTGATTTCTTGTCAACGCCAGCTGACTCGGGTCAGGATGACTGTGGGTTCCATTTAATTTGATTTGAAGAAAAACAGCATCTAGCATCTGCTATCTCACAGGTGCATGGAGGTTAGTCTATATCCACTACACCTGGCCTATCTTAAAGACGTTCTTTCATGAAGAACATCCTCAGGCCTTCCCAGGCTCTCCTTAGGCCACAGTGACTTGTGAAAACAGCAAAGGGGTGGGGTGTTTTGTTTCTTGAAGGAGACATTAGACACCCAGTAGAGGTTCCAGGGTGGGGAGTGGGACTGTAAAGGTAACCTGCAGGCTCATCTCTATTTCCCTTGATTCTAGGGGGTAGGAACACCACTGTCTCCAGGGCCACCATGGCCATTGATCCTCTCTCACTCAGTTTTCTTCACTGGGGGTAGATTTCCTGTGTGCCGCCCCCCCCCCCATTTTAACCATCACAAAGTCAATTTTCACACCTTCGGGCTTAGCCTAGCTGGAGCTGAGAATCCAGTACACTTCCACCTTTTGCTCACACCTGGCCAGTAGAACTTGCCAGACTCAGTCCAGACAGGCATGGGGGCCCAGGCTTTCATTGCTTGTGGCAATGGGAATTCTGCCTCATCTTCAGTCTGGCCTCAATGCCCTTCCTCCTTGTTTTGACTTTTACCTTGATGCCTGCCACCGTGGCCAGAGTGCTTGCTTTCTTCTTGCAGCTCAACTCCTAAAGCCCTTCCTTCCTTTTTTTCTCTTCCTCTGTTTCTCTCTTTCATCCCCTGCCCCTCCTCTCTCTCTCTCTCTCTCTCTCTCTTGTTTACTTCCCATCACAGTATTTTCCAAGATAACATCTCAAACAATAGTCATCAAATTCCTAGAGGTTAGACATCTCATCTAACCTGCACCTTTGAGTTCCATCCACCACAGAGCCTGACACAGAGTAGGTTCGCCATTAATATTTGCAGAATGCTCCATATACACCTTCCTATTTGACAACGTCAGGTGGATATTTTATAGATGTCTCAAACTGGAGGTGCTCAATTGGAACTCTTTTATTTTATTAGCACACATTACGTACAGTATGATGTGTTTCATTATGTGATTATCATATAGTTGTTCCACGTACTTTGTACTTGTTTTTTCCCTCTTTACCCCCCATGTGGCTCTTATCCACTCCCAATAGCCCCTCCCATTTCTAGATGCCTTCAGTTGGAATCCTTCCTCAAATCTGATTCTCTTCCTTTACATACCAAATGGCACCTCTGTCCTTACCCTCGGCCACCTATACAGGAGGCTTCAGCACCCTTCTATCTGGCTACACCCACATCCTGACCAAGTTCTTTCCAATTCCACCTCTAAAATATGGCTGAACACGTCTATTCCTTTTGCTCCAGATGAGACCCTCATGGCGCTTCTCAAGCACTATGGCAATAGCTCCTACCTATTCTCTGCTCTCAGTCTTGCTCCTTCCTCACCCAGGGAGAAATCAGAGTTGAATTTAAAAACACCCAAGTCCCAGTGCCCTCATCTCCACCTAGCACAGTAAGAGCTACAGTCCTTAACTTGGTTGTATCTGACACTACTCTGCTCTGCTCAGAAATGCTGGCTTTTTCCAAGAGGACAGATTTAGTTTTTTTCTAACAAGCTCTGCCTGTCATTCTTCTTAAAAAACCTTAGATTTTTCCTCCTCAGCCCTTGTCACAGTCTCAATTAGATCTGCATGTATGCATTGGCTTGTTCCGTCCTGATCTCCTTTCCCAGGTGGACCACCTCAGGGGCAGGGAAAATGCTTGCTTTGTCCACCATTGCCTTCCCAGCATCCAACACAGTACCTGAACATAAGAGGTACACGGTAAATATTTTTCTACTGAACACATGTTTAAATTCTAAATGTGATGCTCAGAATGCGATGCTTACTTTTGCTTTGTTGTTAGAGTTGATTAGCTAGCAAAGGTGAGACATTCCCTTGATGTGAGGCAAGACTAGGCAATCCAATTTAATTCTGTTCAGTGTGGCTTAAGTCACTTCAATTATATTCAATTCATCTTAATTTAATTCCAAAAACCTTCACAGACACCAGAACTGTGGCAGCCTTTACTCTAGGTATAGAATTTCAGGCATTGGCGCATACCTGTAATCCCAGTGACTCAGGAGGCAGAGTCATGAGGATTGCAAATTCAAGGCCAGAGGCAGCTGTATGACTTAGTGAGACCTTTTCTCAAAATAAAAAGTTAAAAATGGGCTAGGGGTGCAGCTCAGAGGTAGAGTACTTTCCTACTATGTCTAAGGCCTTGAGTTCAACCCCCAGTATAGAAAGAAAGAGAGAGAGAAAGAGAGAAAGAGAGAGAGAGAGAGAGAGAGAGAGAGAGACAGAGACAGAGACAGAGACAGAGACAGAGACAGAGAGAGACAGAATCACTTATGAAGACAATCCATTCCCTGCTCTAAAGGGACTCCCTATGTATCTCCTCTTATGGCCAAGGGCAATTGTAGGACAAATGACTGATCTTGACCACATGCATGAACCTGCAAACAGGCAACTGGTCAACCTCAACTGGATCTCAAGGCATCACTCAGTAATATAACATACTGAGTGCCCAAGTAGTTATAGAGATTCTACATAGCACAATACCGATAAAGATGATTAATGAGATGATGGCCAGGAATATAGAGTCCAATGTCTACCCTGTTGTTACGAGTCATGGCAGAAATTAAATGACACAAATCCTCTAACCTATCTTGCAAACCCATCTATGAGCCTCACTTTTTTCCAATTGATAACTTTCTCTTTTTATTTCATTTCATCTTGAGTGTGTAAGACTTGAGCTCAGTCACTTCCCCAAAGATGCGAAATGAACGACAGATCACAGCATAAGACACTATCAATGGTCTGAAGTGAGTCTCCATTTCTCATTCTAACACTCACCTTTATGTAGTAGCCCCAACAAAAGATCCACTGACCTCTGCTTGAATGATTCTAGAAAGAGAGACATCTCTACCTAATCAGGAATGCCTCCCCCCACCCTGAAAGCTGTTGGAGCTATTAGAAAGTTCTTTCTTATGTTGCACCATAAACCTCCTTTTTGTGAGATCAAGACATTGAACCAGCTCTGCCTCTGGAGGGTGATCCGATTCCCCAACAATTGTTTGGAAAAGTTCATGCTTTCCATGCACAGTTTCTGTTCACTGGGACATTCTGTGATGCCTAGTCCCCTGCTAAAATACTTTAGAGTCAGTAGTTTGTTAATGGAACTTGCTTGATCTGGGCTCTAGGAAGCCGCACGGTTCCCTACCAAGCCTACCACGAGCTGCTAATGATGATGAAGCACCAGGTCTGAGAGGCACAAAGCATGGGAGATTCTGGATCTGTCCCTCCCTGCAATGCTTTAAGTAGTCTTAGCAAAACAGAGAAGCGTGAAGAGGTGAGAACCCTTTCCCCCAGTCAATTATAAGGGTGACTGGGCAGCTGATAAATGACAGCCCTCCTGCGAGCATGGCCTCACTACTGCTGGGCACTCTGGCTTTCCTCCTGGCCGGAGTGCTTATTTAGCAATCTTTAAGGGAGCTCTATGCCTAACACTGAATATTCAAACAGACATTGTTCTTATAAAATCAATATTTAAACCACATTCTAATTCATATCAAAAAATGCAAAAATATTCCTTTTGTCCTCTATTTTAATCATAAAAAGGAACCAGTGCTGGGGTAAAGACAAAAGCTGGGTGTGTGGAGAGAAAGCTGTAATTTAATTATGCGCACCAGGTTTTCAAGGCGCACATTCTAAATCACCAGCCTTGCTATTCCGATGATAGGGTTTCCGGCCTTCTGCTTGCCCTGTGTTGGTTTTGCCCACCCCTGGGGCTTCTCCCCACCAGCAGACACCTGAATATAGAATGGGGAAGAAAGGCAAGACAATCTCTAAAGGACCAGGGCTTCTTTTTCCCACAAAAGGAAACTGCCAGATTCTCCAGGTGCTTTGCCAGGCCCTCCTTCCCATCACCGGGGCAGACGATCAAGCTGACTAAAGACTGCGTTGTCCATCTGTGCGTATGCAGATGTCAGGTTTCGTATGCGCACATCCTTCCGCTCTGCTCCACACCGGGAGAAAACCCGCGGAAGAACACGGAAAGGACCAGCACTGCTTTACGCAGCACAGCAGCGTCCAGGTGGAGATGTGCCCGGAGGCCCCTCCTGGGCTGGGCTGCTGCTGGGTGGACTTCCCACCAGAAACCTCCCCACTGCTGCTTAGCTTGGCACATTTGCCACGTCCCCACAAATAGGCTTGTCTAAGGAAATGGTAAATGCCAAGGAGGGGCAGTGGCGGAGCAGTGCAGAGTCAAGGCGACTAGGACAGCAGCATTCAGAGGAGCCACCAGCCTTGGTGTTAACAGGGGCATGGCCGGATCGCCAGCCTAATAAAATCAAACCATTTCGCCCCACAGGGCCAGGGCACTGGGGGGCTGGACCACCCAGAAGGAGCGCCATGGTTTCCTGAGACTTCCTATGTATTGAAATCTGCCAAGAGCAGGAAGGAGGGTCTTCTGCAGTTTCAGCAGCTGAGAGATGACAGACCCAGGAGTTCTAGGTTCACCTGGGACCTTGGGCAGTCGCCTAATGCCTCTGAGCCTCAGTTTCTACCTGTTCAGTGGGAATAGTTACTCATCCTCATTGGGCTGTCGAAAGGGCAAAAGAAGAGCCTGATGTTGAAATCAGAGCTAACATTGGTTGAATACTTATTGTATTCCAGGAAATAGGCTAAATGCTTTGCATTTTGTTTCATTTAATCCTCATGACAATTCTACAAGGCAGAAACGATCTCCACATTATGGAAACAAAAACTGAGGCCCAGAGCAGTTAATTGAGTGGCTGAGGTCATACAGCCAACTAGTAGGAGAATGCCTGTTTTCACTCATTTGTTTGTTCACCATTATTTATTGAGTACCTGCTGTATGTCAGGCACTAAGAAGCACACCACACACAGTCCCCACCCTCATGGCACGCACAGTCTTGTTACTAAAATGTGCAAGGTAAGGAGTCAATGGAAATCAAATCAGATTTCAGTTCCTACTAAACCCCCACCGGCTCCAGACTAAACTTTCTGGGACAATGATATTGCCCCATGGCTTCGCCCAGTGCTGATGACTGAGTCATACGCAGGGAAGACAGTGCTGGCTCTGCAGGTCCTTTGGGGACAGAAACCAGGCGTGTTTGGCTGAGGCAGAAAAGTCTTAGGCAGTTGCCTTATATTTGAGGCATTTCCAGACGTAGAAGTCTGAAAGGAACCCTGAGAATCCATTGAATCCATTTCTCTGCCTCTGACAAAGACTTCATTTGAACTCTTCTTTGCAGGAGAGATTCAGGGAGGGAAAGGGCCTTTGCAAATTGGGTGAAGCAAAGCCTGTATTTATGAACAGGTGGACGTAAGGGCATCCCCGTGCCTTGAGATAGTGAGAACTCTGCCACATTTTGAACAGGATTGACTCAATGTGTTTTCTTAGTACACAGCTTTTCAGGAATGCAAAAGATACCTGCGCCCAGTGGCTTTCAGCTTCTACAAGATAGCTGATGCCTTTCCCTCGGGTTAGTTACACACTCACACCTCTAAAAACATCCGAAGGGAAGTCCTTAAATCAAGCAGGAATCCTACCTGTGATATTTTAAGGTCACCTCTGTGATCTTCCTAATACAACCCAAGAGAGAGGGGCTGGAAGGAAGAGTGAAGAGATTCCCGTGAGACCTGCGGCAGCTCCTAGGGGAATAATATCGCTTGTGGCTGGATCGTGGCATCGTTTCCTGATTCTCTCCAGCTGCTCTCAGGAACTCAGGCTGTCTCTGAAAATCATCGTCTTGAGGCCCTCAAAGCAGCACCTGGAAGGGGTGCCATGCAGTTCAGCACTTGCTCCACCAGCACAGACCTCAGAGGTCAAATCCTGCTCTCGCAAGACAGAGGACAAAGCTGAGATTCAGAGAACTCCTGGGACTTATCGATGACACACAGCAAGCCTGTGGCAGAGCTGGAAAGACAGTTCAGAGGCCAGACACCACTCCGGGTGCTGGTTCCTTCACCAGTCTAAGCCTCCTGCCTCACATCTGGCTCTCGTTTCCCTGAGGACCAGACCCATGTCTCGGTCTTTTTTAGGAAGGTCACATTAGTTGCCCACACACACTTGGCTTGCTTTGAGCTCAGTGGCACAATGAGCAATGTCTTTAGTTTCAGGTGTGACCACCGTGGCTGGGAGGCATGAAAAGGAAATGAACCTCTGTTATATACTAAGCATTAGGCTAAGCCCCAGAGGCAGGATTTCTTAGTGCCTATTCTCCAGAAGACATGAGGAAGTTAAGGAACTAAACAGAAGATTTCAGAAGGCAGCTAGAGAAGACAAAAACAAATATTATAATGACATGTGCAAGGAGCTGGAGGCAGAAAACCAAAAGGGAAGAACACTCTCCGTGTTTCTCAAGCTTAAGGAAGTGAAGAAAAAATTCAAGCCTCAAGTGGCAGTAGTGAAAGATTCTACAGGGAAAATATTAAACGATGCAGGAAACATCAAAAGAAGAAGGGAAGAATACACAGAGTCATTATACAAGAAAGAATTGGTAGATGACCAACCATTCCAAGAGGTTGCTTATGAAGAGGAACCAATGGTGTTGAAGGACGAAGTGGGAGCTGCCTTGGAAGAACTGGCGAAACACAGGGCTCCAGGAATTGATGGGATACGATAGAGATGTTTCAACAAACAGATGCAGCACTGGAGGTGTTAACATGTTTATGCCAACAGATTGGAAAACTGCTACTTGGCCAACTGACTGGAAGAGATCCATATTTGTGCCTATTTCCAAAAAAGGGGATCCAACTGAATGTGCAAACTATTGGACAATATCATTAACATCGAACACAAGCAAAATTCTACTAAAGATCATTCAGAAGCGACTGCAGCAGTACATAGACAGGGAATTACCGGAAAATCAAGCGGGATTCAGAAGAGGGTGGGGAACTAGGGACATCATTGCTGATGTCAGGTGGATATTAGCTGAAAGCAGAGAATATCAAAAAGATGTTTATCTATGTTTTATTGACTATGCAAAAGCATTTGATTGTGTGGATCATAACAAATTATGGATAACACTTCGGAAAATGGGAATACCAGAACACCTAATTGTGCTCATGAGAAATCTGTACATGAACCAGGAGGCAGTTGTTTGAATAGAACAAGGAAACACTGAGTGGTTTAAAGTTGAGAAAGGTGTGCGTCGGGGCTGTATACTTTCACCCTATCTCTTCAATTTATACGCTGAGCAAATAATCTGAGAAGCTGGACTTTATGAGGAAGAACGTAGCATCAAGATTGGAGGAAGACTCATTAAAAACCTGCGTTATGCAGATGACACCACTTTGCTTACTGAAAATGAAGAGGATTTAAAACATTTACTGATGAAGATCAAAGATCACAGCCTTCAATATGGGTTATGACTAAACATCAACAAAACAAAAATCCTTATGACTGGGTCAGCACGCAACTTCACATTAAATGGAGAAAAGATTGAGGTTGTCCAAGATTTTGCTTTGCTTGGCTCTATAATCAACACCCGTGGAAGCAGCAGTCAAGAAATCAAAAGACGCATTGCTCTAGGAAAAGCTGTGGCAAAAGATCTCTTTAGAGTAATGAAAAGCAAAGATGTCACATTGAAGACGAAGGTGCGTCTGACTCATGCCATGGTATTTTCAGTGACATCATATGGTTGTGAAAGCTGGACATTGAACAAGAGAGACAGAAAAAGAATTGATGCTTTTGAATTGTGGTGCTGGAGACGTCTATTGAATATACCATGGACTGCCAAAAGAACCAATAGATCTGTCCTAGAAGTGCAACCAGAGTGCTCCTTGGAAGCAAGAATGGCCAGACTGCGTCTTACGTAGTTCGGACATGTAGTCAGGAGAGAAAAATCCCTGGAGAAGGACATCATGTTTGGGAGAGTGGCAGGTCAATGCAAAAGAGGAAAACCCTCCACCAGAGGGATTGACACAGTGTCTGCAACAATGGGCTTAAACATAAATAAGATCGTTTGCCTGGCACAGAATCAGCAAGTGTTTCAATCTGCTGTACACAGGGTCGCTATGAGTCGGACTTGACTCGACAGCACCTAACAACAACAATAACAATTCTCCAGATTGGGAGAAGGACCAATCCATTCTTAATAAACAATTAGCCATTGAAAACCCGATGAATAGCAGAGAAGCACCGACAATAGTGTTTCATTTGTTGCACATAGGGTCACTATGAGTCAGACACTGACTCAGTGGCACCTAACAACAACAACCACCACCACCTCCACCACCACAACATTCTCTGGATGTCTGCAGCCATAGCACCTGGCATCCAATCCTGCCTGATCTCAGAAGCTAAGCAGGATCAGCCTGGTTAGTCCTTGGATGGGGGACCCCCTAGGAATATTAGGTGCTGCATCTTAGGAAGAAGGACCTGGCAACCCACTCTGGAAATAGTCTACCAGTGAAAATCTTATGAATAGCAGAGAAGCACTGACAATAGTGCCTGGCATGGCACAGTACTGGGGAGTGTTTCATTCTATTGTACATAGGGTCGCTATGAGTCAGACCTGACTCGACAGCACCTAACAACAACAACATTCTCCAGATGGTGAAACTGAGGTTCAGAGAGGTTCCCTGCAGTCTCACAGCCAAGTGGTGGCTAAGCTGGAATTTCAAACTAGATTTGCCTTTCTCCTTCTCCTGAATGATACTGCCCCATGCACAGTCTTCAGAACCTTAATGACTGGGGAAAAAGAGGAAGATAGTCTTAAATTGTGTCTTGGTGTCCTATGGACCAAAATCATTTCATACAAATTGAAGATATAGAGAGAAAAGGCAGAAGCTACAAACTAGAGATGGGGGAATCACTGCAGTCATTACAACTGCCGTCCGCATCCCTTCTTCCTTCTCGGTCCAGACTCCCCCTTCTTCTCTTTCCCTTCCATAAGTATTTTTTGTAGATGTGAGCCACATAGCAGGTACTCTATAGGTGTCGAGCCCAGGCCCTTCCTACTGGCAAGAAAGGCATGTCACTCTCTGAACTTGTGTCATCCATGTCTAGATAGCCTTCTTCCCCAGGGGTTCTAAGCAGGGGCACCCCTGCTCCTCCAAGACCTCTTTCACGCTGGGCCGAGTTTGCTGGCAGGACCCTGACATCCTCATTGCTGTCTGGGATCAGCTGTGTGGCTCCTGAGATTTCCACAGTTCCAGGATCTCTGCAAGGTTAGGAGGTTAGGGCTGGAGGACGGCAAGGGCTCAGCTCTGTCCAGGTTTCCTCTTGGCGGGCTGAGTCCTGCGAATGCCCTTCTGCTCCTCCAGCCCTCCTCCCAGAAGTTTACCAAGTCAGGGGAGGGAGCCTCCGTGACTCAGTCCTAATGCCATGCTAAGTTTTTTTAAGAGCTGATGAAAATACCTGCCTGTATTTCACACCTACTTCCCTGGCGGGCAGTTCAGATCACTATTGATTTTGTCATAGAGTCACCCACACCTGCAGCCCAGGTAGACCTGCCCAAGCCTTCCTGACATTGGTTGCCTTCACCTGTCATGAACTCAATCCCTTTGCCTTTAAGGACCACTCCTTGAAGATCATTTGGAATAATAATAATAATAATAACAACAATTATACAAGTCTGTGAAAGCCTAGGAGTCTGCATTTAGAGAATCAAACTATCTTTTGAGCAAGTCATTCCTTGCCTTAGGTCTCAGTTTCCCTACTTATAAAAAAGAAGAACATTTCCATTCCATTCATAGATGAGTTTGTGAGTCCCTTCTTCAGCAAATCCTTTCCTGGCTCTGCTGAGCCATGGCTTTAGGGAGGGGAGCCAGAGGGGTCTTTCTTGACTCCCAGCTGACTATCTACATCTATTGCCTGAAGTCTTAAAAAAATTCATTTTGGTTAAAAATATAAAAGGAGAAAACTTCAAAATCAAAATGAATAAATGTTTAATTAAATGTCTACATAATGGAATGTTATATAAACATCATTAATTGTTAAATTTGATATACATAAAAATTTCATTACATTTGAAAACATTTTGTTCCTTAGAATCACTCACTTTGAAAGGATTTTCAAATATGTCTAGTGATTGCTGAGGGCTCATAGCCATGAGTTGCTCACGGCCAAATGTTTCCAAAAGTCAGATCATAAAAAGTTCTTTTAAGTATATTACAGTGAAAAATGTTAGTGGGGAAGGTGAGTTATTTCCAATATACTTGATAAGATATAGAGTGAAATCTCCAAAGGTAAGAGTGTTGAGGGTCTTTGAAAGTCTTAAAATTGCCCTAGAAGCAGAAAATATACTATTAAGAGCTAATATTTGTTAGGCGATCATTCTGGGCTCCCTTCTAAGCCTTTTGCATGCATTAGCTTCTTTCATCCTTGAGATAATCTTTGAGGTGTGTTCAGTTACATTTGGCTCTGGGTAACTTTGCATTTTACATCTGTGGATTCAACCAATTGCAGATCAAAAAAATTCAGAAAAAATTGTGTCTATATTAAACATGCACAGATCGTTTTCCCTATCATCCCTCCCTAAACAATAGCAACTATTTACATAGCATTCACATTGAGTTACATATTATTCTAGAGATGATTTAAGGACTGGGATTTAGCTCAGTTGGTTAGAGCGCCGCTCTGCAGTCTCTGAGGTCTCAGGTTCAATTCTCAGCACCGCAAAAATGGGAGAAGAATGTGGCAATCCACTCCTGAGGCAATCCCGAAACAATTAGCCATTGAAAACCCTATGAGGGTCCCTGAGTCAGACACAACTCAACGGCACCTAACAACAACAACAACAACAGAGATGACTTAAAGTAACTGAGAGGACACGCGTAGGGTATATGCCAACGCCACACCGTTTTACATAAGGGACTTAAACATCTGTGGATTTTAATGTCTGCCAAGGGTCCTGGAATGACTCTTCCAGGGTATGGAGGAACCACTGCACTCTCCCCATCTTACAGGCAGGGAAACTGACGCGGAGGAAAAGTCAGCTTTCTGAGGACATGCATTAGTGATCCACGGGTAGGATGGGAAACCAATGGCTGCAGGCTCATGCTCTTGGTGACTTTACCATGCAAGATGCCCAACATCCCTGGATGTTTCCTTAGGAGAAAACAAGTTCCAGCAGGCTAAGAAGAAGGGCATGTGCAGCTCCAAAGTTAGCAGTGTGGTTCACGCTGCATTAAATAGAATGCGCCCCTCGCTTGGTTCTGCCACTTGGTCCCTCCTCCATAGCTTTCTCTGCCCACAGAGGTCTCCTCTCCGGCTGACTCTCAGCCCCACCTGCATGCTATTAGTAAGGCAATAATAATAATAATGAAAAGCCGGTAGCCATCAGCATTTTCATCTCCATCAGCATTTTCAACAACAATCTCATTCAGTCTTTACAATCCCCCATTTTATAAACAAGGGAATTGAGGGATTAGAGATTTGAAATAATTTGCCCATGAGCACATAAATCTCATAGTGGAAGCTAGGATGCACACACACTTTGGTCTTATTCTAAAGCCCAGGAGGTATTTTCACTAGGAATATACATATATACCTTAAACAATGCAGTAAACAAGAAATATATTGAACAACACAAAACGAAGCCCTCCCTTTCTCACAGCCAACCTACTGGTCTCTCCCTATATCTCACTGTGAGTAATTTGGGGCAAACCTTCCCAGATGTTAGCTATGTATTTATACACCTGGCCATCTATATACTCTCTCTTCACGTATTCTGGTGGCTTCTGCCTCTCCACATGGAAACTCTGCGTCCAGGATAGAACGGCATCAAAAGAAACTTGGAGAAAGGACAACCCCCTACCAGAGATGTCATGATTCCAAGGGCAAGGTTAGTTTGAGCCTCTATACCGTGGGATTAGGAAAAGCAGGTGGTATGCTTCTTACTCCACCCATCCCCTCCCACGCTTTGGCAGAATTTCTCAGGGTAAGACACCAGCTCTGTCTCCTGCTGGAGTAGGATGAAACGGTTCACCATATTCTCCACCGGGGAGGCTTCTAGGCTCAGCTGGCTCAGATCCCACGTGTGGAAAGTGCTGAGAAGACTGGGCACCTGCATTAAGCCTAGTGGCAAAAATTTGACTCAGGGCTCTTTCTCTCTTTGTCCTTTGCTTAAAGGGAAATCATAATTAAAACTGTCCAGAGAAGAACCAGGCAATAGACTTGAGTTACTAGAGGACAGGACCATGCTGCATTGACGTTTGCATACCCAGTGCCAGCAGAACATTTGCACAGTGGGCACGCAATAACTGTCAGATGACTATAAGAGCAGGGTCTCCTCCCAGAGCTGCATGCAGAAAAGCTCTGTTACAGTGAATTCTTATTTGCAAAGATGAGAGATTTTTAGTTCTATAACGGCTTCTCCCCCCACCAGCCTCCTTCTGTTTTCATAGTCACAGTTCAGGAGCAAAGAAAAGCTTCTATGTCTCTGAAACAGTAAGAGAACCCCTCAGGGTTTGGTAAGTTAAAGGCAGAATGCTCTCTCTTTCACGTTTCCTGGATAGGAATATTTAACAACTGGCACTGACAATGTCATCCGGATAAAAGTGGTGACTTGCTGGCTGAGAGATGGTCAGGATAACAGACAGCGTGAGAGTCGGGGCCATGAAGTCTGTGAGCGCAAGGCCCTGCCTGTGGTACTTGCTTTCTGACTGATCTTGGGCCAGTTACTCACCTTTTCTATCCCTCGGCTTCCTCATGTGTAAAATGGAGATAGAGATTATACCCGCCTCATATAGTGTTAGTACTCATAAAGTAATTATAGTACTATTAAGCACACAGTGTGTGAAAGGGGATTATACATGACAACAGGTAAAATGATGATCACAGTTATTGGTGTGTGTTTACATATATGGACGTGTAGAAAATATGAGCTCAAAATTATACTGTTATTACTAATCAACTCTGGAGCTCAACGTACTGCTATTCCGAACATCCAAGCGCTTGATATCTGCGGATGACTACTTGTTGGACGAGTGAATGAGCTAGATGTTCAGAGTGAGAGGCTGAGGCACGTGTTCCACCTGACCCTTCTCTAAATCCCCAGCACTGGCAGATGGCATACAGCAGGCTCTGTGGGTGAGTTAGCCAAAAGCTCCGAATTCAGAAGACTAATTGGGAAAGGCCAAGAGCTTGGAATTTGTATCCAAAAGATAAGGATTTGAGGCCTGACTCTGTCAGCTGCTATTTGGAAAGATCAACGACCCCTCTGTCTGGGGCCACATGTGTGGTTTCAGAAGGAAATTCCATGGAACAAACAAGAGGAACAGAGAAGGAAAGCTGGAGAGCACCTGAGGCTGCCCTTGCCAGGGGTAGTCAGACGGCGGGCATAGGTAATGCCCCCTTTTCCTCCACCCTCCGCTCCATCCCCGCAAGAGTGACAATAAATGAGCGCAGCTGAGGGGAGAGAGGGGCTGGGATGGCAGGGTCGTGAGGGCTGTGCTCTGGAAGGTAGGCAGCTCTCCTCAGCATCTGCCAGTCCTTGGGGTGCAGGAATGCAGGCCCAGGGCAGCTGCTGCTCTTACTCTTGAGCAGCTGGAAATCCGGACGAGTATGTGAACCTCCCACATTTCATACACCCCAATCTAATCAAACACTAGCTGTACACCTTTGAGTGGGCCCGCATCATGAGGGCCAGCCAAAACCCCATGGCTGTATCTGCCCCATGTGGCACCAGTGATTAATCCCTGATCCAGCATAGGTCACAGGCTTAGCCTAGGAAGCAGGATCCTGAAGCCCAGATCACGCAAGGAGCCTGCACAGGCAGGTGGTTAGTCATTGAGTTGGGGACAGAATCTGGTCCTGACACTCCAGGCAATCTTAAGAGATCAAATAACGCTGCTAGAGAATGTGGCTATTGTAAGGGATAATGATCAAATCCTTAGAAAAGCAGGACTCTAGACAAAATGCTTCATAGGTGCCTCCTGTCAAATGGAAAATCCACAGCAGAGTCCACATGCGTGAACCAAAGCCAAGATGGAAACCAACACATCCCACAGAGAAACACTCCTTTGCTGTAATCATGGCCAGGTCGTGTGCCCCAAGTCAAGCTCCTCAGCCCTGGGCGCAGAATGATCTCCACTCCTGTTTACACAGATGTTGTCTCTGGAAATCTGAGATAAGACTAACATTTATTGAGCTCTTCATGCACACCAGGCACCGTTTAAGCCCTTTGCATCTACCTGTGCACTTAATCTTCAAAAACCCCATGAAGAAGCTCCACTAATTCCATTATGAGGAAACTGTGGCCCAGAGGTCCCCCAAGGCCACATAGCCAGGGAACAACAGAGCTGGGGTTTGAACTCGGGCTGATTCCAGCAGCCAAGTTCTCAGCCCCAGCCTCCGATGGCTCCTGTCTTGTCTCAGGGTAGCAGAACAGAAAGAGGAGAGGAAGGGCCATTACCATCTGCTCAGAACATTGCAAGATGGCTGGAGCGTCCTGCAGCGCAGAGGGCACCGAGTCCCTTGGCATGAAGCATCTGCGATCGCCATGAGGCAGAACCGTTTTTCTCCTTCATTGTGACTTTTACTTCTCCTTGTAACTGTGAATTCTGCCGGAGGATGAACCAAAACAGCATTCACCATAAAAGAAAATCAAGGAGGAAGAGTTACTATCTAATTTGAGCGTGTGTGCATGTTGAAGAGTCGATTTGCATTCCCCACTTCAAAAACACAGACCTCAGGCTGGCTCTGCTATCAACAAGTTTCACATGACAGGTGATGGCCTCCCGTGTTGGCTCCTTTAATTAAATGAACTCTGAAATGTTCCACCTCTATGTATACCCAGAAATTCTCCTACTCTGTTCCCTTTTGATCTCTGTAATTTATTTTAAAGATCACATTGAACATGTTATTTGCTCTGTGAGCCATGGCCCAAAGAAATCAAATTCTAACCTGATCACAGCATTCGGGGGCCGGGTCGCCCCATCATTAAAATGCTGCTGTGCTGTCACCTCTAATAACCAATGCCTCCAAGTTAAGTCTGAATTCAGTCTAGAGTGCCAGGCTCCGGCTGCCTGTACAAGTTATTTCTCACTTTGCGTTGACTTGTTTTCCTCCCCTTCAAAGAAACTGAGCTATGGCTGTTATTACCTTCAAGAAATACTCCAGCTGGGTGTGGTGGCACACGCCTATAATCCCAGTGACTCCAGAGGTAGAGGCAGAGGCAGGGGGATCACAAGTTCAAGGCCAGAGGCAGCCTGTGTAACTTAGTGAGACCCTGTCTCAAAATAAACAGTAAACAATAGGCTGGGGGTATGGCTCAGGGGTATATCACTTGCCTAGAACAGGCAAATCCCTGGATTTGACCCCCCAGTACTGCATAAAAAGAAAAGAAATTCTCTAAAGATGGTGCCTTCATACAGCCCTAAGATGCATGGAATGGAAGGGGCTCGCCCCTCTCAGAGGTTCCATAGAGGCTCCCTCTATGTACACCTCTGTTCTCTATATAGCCTATCTATATCTATATAGAGCCTATCTATTCTCTATATAACCTCTCTATCTATATGTTGTTGTTGTTGTTGTTAGGTGCCATCGAGTCGGTATCCGACTCATAGCGACCCTCTGTACAACAGGAGAAACACTTTTGTCAGTGCTTCTCTACTGTGCATAGGGTTTTCAATGGCAGATTGATTTTTGGGAGGGGGTTGCCAGGTCCTTCTCCCAAGCCTACAGCTTCTGGTGTTCCCAGGCGGTCTCCCATCCAGGTACTAACCAGGCCTGACCCTGCTTAGCTTCTGAGATCTGACGGGGTCAGATGCCACAGGGCTATGGCTGCAGGCTTTCTCTATCTATGTAGCCACTTCTATTTACAATTCTGCCCACTGTGCACTTTGCATTGTCATGGTCTCCCTCCTGGTAATTACCAAACAGGGGACAAAGACTGTGCCTTCAATGACTCCCTTCCACATTTTGCATATAGTAGGTGTCCAATAAAGTGTTTTAAAAGTTGAATTTATCATCTAGAAACTAATTCACAAATGGAATAGTCTTAGACATTTGTTGAAATTCACAAAAGATGCCAAGAGACTCGAGGATTGGGGTGGGTAGCTGGCCCTGTCTATATGTGGGTTCTGCATCCCACATTCATCTGCGTCCCCAGATTCAACCAACTGCAGATCAACCAAAAATATTTGTAAGTTGGGTGCCATGGCACGCGCCTGTAATCCCAGTGTGACTTGGGAGCCAGAGGCTGGAGGATCATGAGTTTGAGGCTAGAGGCAGCCTACACAGCTTAGCAAACCCTTATTTCAAACTAAAAAATTTTAAAAAGGGGAGGACAGGAGGTGCAGCTTAGTGGTAGCACACTTGTCTAGCATGTGTGAGGCCCTGGGTTCAACCCCTTTGTTGTTGTTGTTGTTAGGTGCCGTTGAGTCGGTATCCGACTCATAGCGACCCTCATAGTGTTTTCAATGGCTGACTGTTTCGGGATTGCCTTGGGAGTGGATTGCCAGGTCCTTCTCCCATTTTTGCGGTGCTGGGAATTGAACTCGGGACCTCAGAGACTGCAGCGCAGCGCTCTACGCACAGAGCTAAATCCCAGCCCCTCAACCCCCTAGTATTGCAAAAAAAAAAAAAAAAAAAATTTGGAAAAAAAATTGCACATGTACTGAAAATGTACAGACTTTCTCTGGTCACTGTTCCCTGAATAATACAGCATAACAACTGCTTACTGAGCATTTGCCTTGTATTAGGTGTTATAAGTAACCTGGAAATGATTTAAAGCACACAGGAAGATGTGCTTAGGTTATGTGCAGGTTCTATGCTATTTTACATAAGGGAGTCAGACATCCTCAGAGTCTGGTATCCCTGGGGAGTTCTGGACCCGACCCCTCATACGGAGAGACAGCTATCTGCCTTTATCTGCACACTCTGCTTTTCAGGTAATAATCCTGCACGTTAGCAAACACAGTGGATAGAAGGTAGGGAGAACATACAGTGGCTTCAGTTACACCTCAATAACTGGGTGCATGGAGAAATAGTACGTAGGCCTTCTTTTAATTCGGTAATTTCACAAATGCTTGTTATGCCCGCCTTATGCTGAGCAGTGCGTTTACCACGGAGGAGGCATGGGAGATTAACCAGGTAACAGTCAACGGGGAGTTGCAAAGAAAGACAACAGATAAATCATGCTGAGGGTCTGGTCCTGAGTGGGTATCAAAGATGATCTACAGAAAGCCATAAAGAAGGAGAGAAGTAATGGAGGGAAGGAAAAGGGGGCCCGGAAAGAATTTATAAATGTACCCATATATGTGTGGACATGTCTATGATGGTCAGAGAGGGAGACTGGGGTAAGGGGAGAGGAGGTGGGTGGGAATGAGAAACAGAAAGCCCACATAATCATTCTCCCTCTCTATCCAGAGCCTTTTTCTGGGTCATTACCCTGTTTTATCTATCGGTAGCACTTACAGCCATCTGAAATGAATTTATTTGCATGCTTGTTTACCCTTTTTCTCAAACAAAACAAAACAACAACAACAAAAACATTCCGAGTCCTCTTACTGAAATGCAAGAGCAGGGCTCTATGTGTCCTGCTCCCTACAGTGCCCCTCAAGCCCAGGCCACAGAGACAAAGGAGTGCTTGATAAATGAAAGAATAAAGAAGCTGTCAAATGGAAGTTTCTGGAATCAGAAAGTAAAGAGAGCGTGTGCCCTTGGTGCCTTGCCGGAGGAGCTCTCTGGCTCTCCCAGGGGGAGGGGGTGGCGGATGGTGACTCCTGACCCAGCTTCCGGCAGGTGCAAGGACTCCTGGGTAAGGCTTTTGCAGAAGGTGCCATGCTGCACGGCACGGCATTTGTTTCTTATGTATGGACCGCCTGTGTGTTGGCGCTCGCTAAGCAGGCACCACAGCGGTGAAGGGTCCAGGCCGGTTCCTCCCCTCCACATTTGAAGAACAGCGCATTCACCCTGTCTGCCAGCCACACCCTCCCCACTCAAACGAGCACACTTTTTGGTAAGGTTTCCATCTTTGTTGAGGACATCCATGTTCATTTTTAGAGAAGGAGAATAAATAATGAAACAAAAGGGAAGTAGTTTAATGTGGGGGGATCAGAAAAGTTTTACTGCCAGGCAGAAAGACCTGAAGCCAGGGGGTCAATCTGATACGAGCTGAGTGGCCTCAGGTAGGACACATCACCTCTCTGTGCCTGTGCTTTTGCCATGGGTAACAAGGGGCTAATGGAGTCTGCCTTGGAGCAAGGCTGTGGTGAAGATAATGGATGAGAAAGCACACAGCCCCGTCCCTGGCACTCAGCCTCGACCCCATCAATGAATGCCAGCTCCCTCCTAATTCCCCTTTGGAACTGTTCCATTCTGTTCCAAGACTCTTCTCCTCTTTCCAGTCTTGGCTCAGTTCATTAATATATTCAACTGAATTCACTATAACTATATCAGGTGCCAGTTAAAAAAATAGGTTCCACTTTCAGACTGCTCAAGCTCTTATCATGGCTCCATCACTCATTAGGTGTGTGACCTTGGAAGGTGGGGTAATCTCTCTGGACTCCAGTTTCCAAAACAATAACAAGGACTCACAGTACTGAGAGAGGATAAACGCCTGGTGCAGGTTACGTACTTAGAGCAGTGTCAGTTGCATTGGAAACTCACTCCAGCCTGTGGGTACTCCCTGCAACTCTGCAAACCCTTGGCCTTTGTTCTCTCCCTCCAACATGGCAGAACTCCTTCCTGACCTCAGGGCCTTTGCTCATGCTGTGCCTATTGCCTCTGGCACCATGCCCCCAGATCTTCCAACAGGTGGTTCTATGTCGATATTCAGGTCCAGCCTAAGGGACCTCTCCATGATGGGATCTCTGCTCTCCACCCAACTTCAACTAGCCGCCTTGCCATCCCCAAGACACACTCTATGCCAAACTCCTGTTGTGTGACTTTCAGATTGCCCATCACTGCATGAAAGTATTTTTCCTATGCGGTTTGCTCCTTTATTGTCTCTCCTACCATGCCAGACTGTAGCTGTGGGAAAACAAGAACTGGCCTGTCCTATCCCCTAAAACAGTGTCAGAGGAATAGCAAATCCTCAGTAGACTGAATAAGTGAATGAGTGAAGGAATGAATGACTACACCAGAAAACTTGGTTCCTCGCAGTGCTTTGATGGACTTCTGCCTGTCTGATGCCAACGGAGGAGCTGTGGTAAAGGCCAGTTTTCAAAACTCCCCTGCCCTTTTCTCTAAATGTGAAACCCAGCTACTGATGCCCTTGATGGAGCCCCCTGGAGCTCGAGGCGAGGACTCGCCCTCACCCACTCTGCAGAACAGCTCATGCAGGGCTCCTGCGGGTTCCCACCTCCAGGTGCTGCTGGCTGGCAAACCCCGAGGAAGGAGCCCTGGTTTCCCTCTGTGGCCTTCCAGATTGATCCTCTGGCTTGGAGTTTAGTCTCCTCTCCAAATTGCCTGCAGCTTGGGTGCCCTCCTCCCTCAAGGGCAGGAAGGCCATTCGATTATTCCTCCCTCCTCCTACTGCTCCCAGGCAGCCTGTGGCAATGACTGGGAGCCTCATGGGTAAACGCAGCTTTGGCTTTGAGGACATTCTTGTGAATGGGTTCAGAGCATGGGAAAAAGGGGTGACTCCAGGGGGGTAGTGGGGGCTTCAGCCTGCCTGGCCAGGCTCTTGTGGCTTCCTGGAGATGGCAGTGGGAGGGACGTTCACTTTCCTGGAAAGGAACCACACCCATAAGCTGGAGGCACCCATGCAAATAAGGGCAAGATGTGGGGCTCAGAGCCATGAAAAAAGCAGGCTGCATAAAGGCCCGAGGCCGTGGGTAGATGAAAACAATAAGCAAAAACCAAAGGTGCTGCCTGTTGGAGAAGAGGCTCAGGGCTTAGGGACCCAGAAGGACACATGCTGCAGGCTGGAAGGAAGAATGACTGCTCGCTGGGAGGGGCACCCCGGCACCCCCGCTACTCCTTCTCACTGCCTATGGGAGGAGCCTGCTGTACCTGCAGCCAGTTATTAGTTGTGGATCCTGGGCGACCTACTCACTCCTCTGAGCCTTGATTTTCTCACCTTTGAAACGGATAATAATTCTTTCCTAATTTTAAAAAAAGAACTCATGGGAAGACTGAATGGGATAATACATACAAAATATTTAGCATCATGCTGGGCACAGAGTAACAGCTCAATTAATGCTACTTGTTATCTTTTCAGCTGAGTTTATTCTCATTGGCTTTTCACTCCAAGATCCAAGGAGTTCAAATTTGTTCTATTCTGTCCTCCTGATATTTTCTGCACAAAATGACATGTCTTCCCTAATTGGAGGAGGGAAGGCAACTACTACTCATTATGCACCTGCTAATTGGAAGCTATCAGTGACCCCTGGTATGGATAATAGTCCCAGAGAAGTTAATGACTTTCTCAAGGCCACACAGCTATTACATAGCAGAACCAGGGCTGTCTACTTTTAAATCCACACTCTTTTAGCCATGTCAAAGGATTCTTCCTGGGTCAGGAGTCAGAAAAGAGAGCCAGACTGGGTTCCCTCATTTGGAAATTGAGGGTCCCATGGATGAGTGCTCTTAGATCCTGGCCATGCTAGAAGGCAACTCTAAAGTTGCAACAGGTTCTAAATCTTCCTAGAGTTGTTCACCAGCCATTCTCTGGGAGGGCAGACCCCAGATAGGATTTTTTTTTTCTTTTTTGTGGGACTGGGGGTTGAGCCCATGGCCTTGTGCTTGCATGCTCTGCAAGTGTTGGACCACTGAGCTGCACCCCCAGCCCATGTTTTTAACTTTTTATGAGACAAGGTCTTGCTAAGTTATGCAGACTGCCTCTGGTGTTGAACTTTCGATCCTCCTGCCTCTGCCTCCCCAAGCCACTGGGATTATAGGCTTACACCACCGCACCTGGCCCCAGAAAGGATTTCTAAAAGGAAAAAAAAAAAAAAAAAAAAAAGGAGCATGTGGCAGACGGAGACAGGGCGATGAGATGAGACATCTGGGAAATGAAGCGTTCTGAGCCACTGGCAGCCACCAAACTAATTGAGGAGAACCACTCGCTCCCATGGTCAGAGACAGCTCAGCTCCGCCGTCATCACCACCGACAGTACAAGGTGCTTCTGAGATGTTTGGAAAGGCTGGGAGTGCAGCACGGGTGATGGTTACCTCTTAGTGCGCCACACGCTTGCTATCAACCTGTCTGCTCATCTCACCTTCCAGCCACTGTGAAGCGGATCTTCTGGTTCCTGTTTCTCAGATGGGGAAACCGAGGCTCAGGGCAACAAAACACTCTCCAAGGTGACACTGTTGTGCAGAACGGAGCCAGGACTCCACAGACAGTTGGGGTGCTCCAAAGCCTGGCTGGTGCTAAGTGCACAGGGCTGCTGGCTCCCCCTGCCGCTCTCCATCTGCCCCTCCTCCCCAGCATCTCTACGAAGGGTCCCCGCCTGCTTTGGGCACTGAGGCAGCAAAAGGCCACGGATGGCATGTTCTATTTTTGACAATCCTCCTTGCTTGGCAGAATCTGCGTCTGCCTGCCTGAAGGACCTCTCTGCTTCGTTCTAAGGTGCCGCCCCACAGCGCTCATCCCCTCTCAGCTACCTCGCCTCCTCGTGCAGGGCACAGGAGGCAGAACATCAGGGAGCTGAGGGCTCACCTGCCGTCTGGGTTACATAAAACCGAGGGCCTCCATGGAAGGCCCATGGGATGTCATCTCACATCTCTGAGCTCGTTTTTTCCTCCTTTGTAAGATGAGTCCTCAGGAGAAACCATGGTCACAGTTAAGGTCAAAGGACATCAGCCAAGCAAGTGCTTACTGGCTCTGGCCTGCGGTGAGAGCTCTATAAATGCTAATTACGGGCTCACAGACCTGAAGAATTAGAGAAACACACCTGCTAAGGCCAGAAGGCCCTTGGAAACCAATTAGCCCGACCTTCTCACTTTACGGAAAAGGCAAATAAGGCCCCCAAAAGGAAAGTGGCTTTTCTAAATTTCCCAGCTAGTCAGGTGGCAGAGGTGACATTAGAACAGTTCTCCTCCCAGTTCTCTCCTAGCCCGGATTCGCAAACCTCAGTGTTAGCTGGCAGGAGAGGAGGACAGAACACAGACTGTGGGGCTCTGCCCTTGGATGCAGTCAGTCTGGGCGGGGCCTGGTAATGAAGAGTTTCCCAAGCTCCCAAGCGATGCCCGTGCGGGGCTCCCAGGACCACGTCTTGAGAACCATGGCCAGAGGGTCTGTGAAGGGCAGTGCCAGGCAGCTAAGTTCATGTAACAGGCAGGCCAGGGGCTGAGCCAGGGTAACTGAAGATCGCCCTGTTTTGCTGGGAATCCTGCTCATCAAAATGGGGTGGCACCATACCCAAATGTGGGACCTTCTGGTTTCTCAAGAGAAGCCCTAAATCTGTCTTTTTATATGGAAACCCCCAGTGTTTAAATGTCAGCAACTAATGCACATGTTTTAAAACGTTCAGCCCGCTACATCACATCCATGTGTTGGGTTTGACTCTTGAGCCACAAGGTTGGGACCTCAGTATTGTTCTGTCCATGGGGGGCCTGGACCTCACGGTGGCACCAACTCACTGACAGCTGCTGCTTGTTCCACAAGAGAAATCAGGGAACGTACCAATGAATATTTAAAAACCGATTCGTCCAATTCACATTCCTGACACAGTCTCCAGAGCTGAACTTATTCTTCGCAGGGTACATTAGAACGCGGGGACATGTCTGGTGGGTGTGCAGAAAACTCAATGCTACCATTTGCTTCATGGAAGAGAGGTGTGGGGAGATTCTGAAGACCAGCTGGCTCCTCCAGCCCCTCCTGACACATTCCTGTGCTTTGCCCCTCTTTTTGACTATTGAATTCTACAACCATGTTTGTTATGTGCATACGACTTGCAGATGTTTTACATATAGCTTCTCATTTAATCCTAATGATATTGTGAAGGGAGCACTGCCAGACTGGTATTTCAGCTGAGTGAGAAAACCGGTGCTCAGAGAGAAGACAGGCGGGGTCAGGGATGCCAGAGGAATTTCATGCCGGAGCTTGGTGGCATCAGAGACAAGTTCCTGACAGTTAACCTTCTAATAGGCTTGTTGTTGCTGTTAGGTGCCATCAAGTCGTGTCCGACTCATGGCGACCGTCATAGGGTTTCCAATGGTTGATTGTTTCGGGATTGCCTCAGGAGTGGACTGCCATGTCCTTCTCCCCCTTTTGCGGTACCAGGAATCGAACTTGGAACCTCAGAGACTGCAGAGCGGCGCTCTACCAACTGAGCTAAATCCCAGCCCCTCTGACAGGTTGGTTGGTCGTTTTTTAACTGCCTCCTGAGCTCGGGTGGGGTCTTCATACAGAGGGCAGGCTCTCTGTTCTCCACTCCTCTGCCGTGCCCATTGGGCTGAACCCTGCCTGCCTTTGTCTCCTCAACATGTAAAAACTGCAACCATGGAACCATCTTGGAGCAAAATTCCACCTCCTCCCCAGAGGAGAAACTTGGGATGGAAAATTACAGTGTTCTGTAAAATATGGAAATAGATGCTTGCCAACAAGTTCAAATTTATGATAATTTCCCAATACCTCAAGACATCCCACTTGAACATCTGTGTGGTTCACGGCCGAGTGCGTGAACTGTTGCTAATCAGAAATGAATTGTGTGTGCTCCACAGACCCGTGTTTCTGGGCATTTTTAGATATCTTCCCCTCCTACTCAGTCTCTCTCTAAGTTAATTAGACCATGGGAGAGGCACAGATACACTTCATGACTCAGAGGAGCCAGAAGTCACTGGGGAGGGAGAAGAGGCTGAGAAAAATCATATTTTTCTTGCCTTGACAGTTGATTTTTAACTCCCTTCTCCGTCGCCCTTACCCACTGCCATAAATAAGATATACGACTGACTTTCTCAGGTGTCAACATCTTAATGAGAGAATCTGCTTTCTGACACCTCGGGAAAGGTCAATAAAGAAAAACGAAATTAGAGACAGGTCGGCATCCTACCTGTGCGCGACTGCTTCTGCGCAGCCCAACGGTGACAGTAGAGTTGTTACTTTGCAACTGCAGACCAGATGTGGAGCCCGGATGATATGACGGAGTTTTATTTTCGAATGGTGCATATTTTTGAATGGAGGGGGAAAGGATGCACCTTGACGTTTACGGGTGACAGAATTCCTGCTGCGCAGTGACCCTGCTGTTAAGCGCACACTGAGAGGCAGCCCCGAAGGAGCTGGGGCTCTGTCTGGAGGGGGCTGGCCCCATGCCATCCCTGTGCCCCAGGAAAACACGTGACCTTCAACGTCTGCTGGTCTCCTAGGGCCCCTCTAGTGCTATCTGGTTTGGTTTTTACACAACCATCAGAACGATCTTTTCCAACACAAACAGAACTGTTTCATGCCTTGCTGAAGAGCGCCCCTGGTTCCCACAGCGGAAAGTCCAGCATCGTTGAGATGGCCAGGGGTTCCTGCTCCCTGCTTCCCTCATCCTGTGTCTCACCTCTTACCCCCTCTGCTCTAGCTTGCGGGGCTTCAGACTGCCCCTTGCCCTTGCTCCCTGGGCCTTGCACCTGTAGTAAGAGCCACCTACATCTCTCGGCCTGCACCCTCAGCCTCCCTGGACCTCCACCACGGGCCATCTCCTGGCCACCTCCTCTGCTTGCCCCCCATGCTTTCCTGTTGGGCCACTTCTCTGAGATCAGAGACTTCGTGGTGAGTGCCTTGAAGAAGACCTGCCTAGCCCGCTGAGCCATCCCCCTCTGAGGGCAGGCTTTCTGGGGTTGCACACTCCTAAGTCCCTAAGGCTTAGTGAGGAGCTGGGTATCTCATCCCTGGCACTACCAGCAAGTCGAGTCAGATCTCTCTCCTGGTGGTGGGAGGCTGCCTTGCGCATTCTAGAATCAGCGGCAGCCCCTCTGGCCTCTGCCCACCAGACTCCAGCAGCAACCTTCAAGTTGCAAAAAACAAAAATATTCCCAGACTTTGCTAAAGGTCCCCTGGGGAAGCAAAATCACCCCAGGCTGAGAACCACTACAGTAGCCTGGCATCGAGTCGGTGCTCCACGAAGTGCCACCCACTTCCCAGCAACCTTTTCACTTTATCTTTTGAAGCAGTTCATCTCTTTTTAAAAGAAAAATTTTAATACAGAAAGCAGTGGCTAGAGGTGCCGCCTGCATGGAGTGATGGGGACCCTAGGACTCACCAGCGACCTCCAGTGGAATGGGAGGCGCAGGGGTTCAGGGATGAAAAATAAGAAGACTCTGCCCCTTCATAGCAAGGCACCCTGGAGCGAGTCACTTCAGCGCTCAGAGCCTTTGTTTCTCCATCTGTGAACTGAGAAACGACTGTCTCAGCCTTACAGCTTATGACAAGGAATAAGCAAGCGGAGACGAGTCAAGTGCCTTATCCCGTGCCAGGCACGCAGAGGAGCGAGCTATAGGGTGGCTCCTCTTTTCCCTTCCTTATATTCTTCAGGAATCTTAGAGAGATGAGTTTCTTGTACAAACTTAAAGCAGCTTCTCACTTTACATGAAAGCAAATGTTTGGGTTTTGGAGACCCCAGGACAAACACATTTATTTTTATGCAAAAAGAGATAAACCAAAGGATTGGTTTAAGGCGCGTTCACCCCAGATACTCTGGAAGCACCTCTTTGCAGACCATGAGCTGTGGAGACCCAGCGAGCATTTCGTCTCACAGGTACAACCTTAGTGGCCAGAGTGCTCAGGCGCACAGTGACTGCTGAATAAACAAACAGCTGGCTCTTTTAAAGTTTAGTGGTCCCAGGACCTCGCAAGTTTCACTTGCCTGAAGTTTCACTATCTGCCTCTCCACACCTGGAGGGGATGTCCATAGACTGTCAGTCTGTCTCCCAAAGCACCTGGAGAAGCATTGAGACTGGGCTGGCGGATGGAGAAGGGAACATGGCATCCGCGTGAGGGAGTAAACATTTGGTTTCGATGCTGTCACCGACCCACAGTCGGATGGCTGATGTCCCTGCATCCCAGAGGGCCCTGGCTCCTGGGATAATGAGGCACGTGGGAGTTTTGCCCTTGAGCAGCTCACAGTCAAGCAAAGGCACTGTGGTAGGGCACAAGAGTTACAGAAAGGAGGCAAATATAAGAAAGCTTAGAAGAAAATAATAAATACTCTTCCTCTGTGTGCAAATTTAAAATAATTATATTTCCCTTATAAGATTGTGATGGGTATTAAATGACTTGATATATGTTAAGAGCTTGGGACAAGGTCTAGCACATAGCAAGTCCTCAATACCTACTCCTACTATCATTATTACTATTATAATTAGTCGTTTATTAAATACCATATGCCAAGCACAGATAAGCATGTGTCATCTCACCCAAGCCTCACATTCTCAGGAGATAGATTTTTGAACTACAGAAAACCTCGGGTCAAGAAGGTGAGAAGCATCGATCCAAGGTCATACACCTGGGGTGTCATAGATGCAGGGTGGAGTCCAAATCTAGCACATTTAAAAGGGTCAGACTTTTCTTAAAGGACTAGATAATATGTGTTTATGCTTTGGGAGCCACAATGTCCCTGCCACCCTTATGCACCTCTTCTACTGTGGTATGCAAGCAGCCATACAGGTTATGTAAACAGATGGGCAGGGCTGTGTTTCAGTGAAACTTTATTGACAAAAGCAGGCAGCTGGCTCAGAGTCTGCCAGTGAAGTCACCTAGCCAATTCCTCTGCCCAGAAGCTGGGCAGCCCCTACCTGCTCACCAGACGCCAAGCTTCCCCTCCGGTGTGGCCAAGTTGCTGTGTTGGCAAAGCAGAGGGAGGCAGGTGATAGGAAATCCCGTCAGTGATGGAGAGCTTTGTTTGATTTTTCTCTAAGTATGTTTGAATTATTAAGTGTCTGGCTCATTAAGTGAAGGGTGCTGTTATAATGCTATCGCTGGAGACAAAATTGCTATTTAAATTGAGTTTTGCCAATTTAGCTAATTTACTAAGTGGGCATTGCCATATCTTAATTATTATCCTCTGATGAGAGATTATTCATGGGGAAAACGCAGTGCTGATGCACCAAATCTACAAAGGCTGGAGGGAGCCCTGAGGAGCCTGTGCAATGGATCAACAGCGTGGTTTCTCTAATGGCATCCACGGATCTGCTAATTTATAAAGAAAGGAAACCCGATAATCATTACAGTAGAGACCTACCGCTCCTCCCTGCCTTCCCCATCAAGCAGGCAGAATGGTCTAGCTGGCATTACTCATCTTCATATCTTACAACTGGCTGTTTCCCTGCCTGGGCACTGGATCTGCTATTGACTATGGCTGTGCGACCTCTGATAAATCACTTCAACTCCTGGTGCCTGAGTTTCCTCTCCTAAAATGGCCAGGCAACCTCAGCATTTGGGTACAGGGCCAGGCTTAGGGTGAGGCCAGTGGCCTGGCGCCTTGAGCTTGCCTGACCCTCCCTGGCATCCCTCCCTGGGCACCTCCCTTGCCGTTTCTACCACCTGCTCTGTCGTAGAAGCGCAGATATTTCCCTCTTGGTCAAATGATACCTGGAAGCATTACCATGTTTAGGTCTCAGAAAGTTCGGAGTTTCTATGGATTAATTCTGTTTGTATAGTCAAAAATGCAAATGTTGTCGATTTGGTTCTCTATCTCTTGGAAAGCAGACAGGTGGTTCTATAACGTTTTCCCGCAACTGGAGGACTATTTTGTTCTTATTTGCAAAAATACTTGGGAAACAGAAAAAGACTTCTTTCAAGTTGTTTGCCCCTACCTCTACCCAAGGGAAAAAAAAAGTATGCTAACCTTCTAAAGGCTGTCGGCCTAGCCTTTTATTACTTGTGTTTAGAGGCGTGAAACTGAAACCATTTAAGGATGGAGCTGGTAGGAAATGTTGTTTTCTGCCTGCTCTGCCGAGTAAATGTCATTTCTAATTATTATTTATCGGCAGGACTTTTGAGTTATAATGTCTCGTTCTACTGGAAATGTCTGATTTTTGATATTTTTAGTGAACTCGTTTTTCTCCCATGAAGTCAGTGTACTGTGCACGATTTGACAAGTTTTAAGACATAATGTAGCGGTTGAGGCTTTAAGCAAAATAACACAGTGATGAAAGATGACTTCCCTGCATCTGCAATGTTCATCACTGCCTGCCTATGAAGACCTTCATTTCACCGCAAAGTAGGTAGGACGTGATAAAGCGCTCACTTTCCAACCAGCGTAGCGTAGGGTTCACTTCCTAATACCATCTCCCTCAGGCCTTGACCTGATATTCCCATGGCTACCGTCCAAAGGCAGTGGAAGTTTGAGAATCTAGTTCTTGTTCTAAGCGTCTCCATTTAGTCACCCATTTGTGGGAACAGAGGACTCCCTGGGATGTAGTTTCCTTCCACCGGATGGGAGTTGAGACGGGTCCCTTTGCTGATTTTAAACTTTGCCCAAATAATGAATAGGAGAGAGTATCTTGGCTGTGACTCACAGATCCTGGCTCTGTGCAAGACATTGCAAACAGACACAAATTCACTGAGAAATGGCAACACCATGGTGATCGGAAGACCAGTCTTATACACTGCTGCTCCCTCCGATGAGAAGGCACTCTGCAGGCCGGTCCTTCTACACAAGCCCTGCCTCATTGTCTTGCCTGCCACTTAGCTGCCTGCCCAGTGGACTCCCTCTCCAATGCTCTTTGTAGAATTACCCTGTCTTTCCAAGATGACACTCCCTGTCTGGGATGGCCACAACCAGTATGTTGGCAGCTAAAGTCCACATTCTGTATAACCGTGTCTCCTGCAAAGCACAATCACATGAGACACCATATTCTTAGGTTGTTGTCGATTTTTGTTGTTGTTGTTGTTGTTGTTGTTGTTGTTATTATTATTATTATTATTATTATTATCATTTTTACAGTACTGAGGCTTGAATGTAGGGCCTGCTGTGTGTTAGGCAAGGCTCCACTACTAAACCAAACAACCCTAAGTTGCTTTTTTATTTTTATTTTATATTTTGGGACAGAGTCTTGCTAAAATATGCAGGACCCCTCTGGCCTCAAACTCAGATGCTGCTGCCTCAACCTCCAGAGTCAGTGGAAATGCGGGCGAGCACCGTACACTGTTGCTGATTTTTAATCAGAAATATCAAGTCTTCGATGGTTAAGTTGTGTTGGCAACATATCCTACTTTATTTGCCTTGTTGCAGGCGATACTAAAATCCATGCACCCCACAGATGATAATCAACCTTGTAATATGGCCAGCGTGGTGACTAGCATTTACTAAGTACTGCCTCTGTGAGCCACATCGTGCTACTACTTGACATGCACCGCCATATTTAATAGTAAGCAAGCCAGGAGGATCCCATCCCTAGCTCTGTTCTAGAAATGAAAGAAACAAGGCTTAGCACAGTCAGTCAGTCAGAAGTAAACACAGGAGTCAGAGGCAGGACTGTGTGAACGGAGTGCATGCTGTTAGGCTGGCCGAGGAGCACTGCATTCCCAGCACAGGCACATGCATTCCCTTAGTACCTGGCCAGTGCTGTGCAAGGTGCTGGTGATCTCCTGCCCTCAAGGGTTTCTGTCTAATAGGTGTGATGGGAGGAAGTTGAGCGCAAACAATACAGGGTGGTATCGGCTATGATCCACCCCAGGGACCAGCACCGCAGCACTCAGAGGAAAATGTACACAACCCCAGGGGTGCAGGGAAGTCTTCCCAGGGAGAGCTGGCATAGAGGACTCATCCTGTTCCATGGAAGTCGTAATTCCATTCCATTTTTACTAAATGGAACATAAGGCAAGTGACATAAGCCCTGCCCCAGTCTCTGGACATGGCCAACCTCCACTTGGGACCTATCACCTCCCTGCTCCTGGGTGCTCAACCCACATAGGCATGAGGAGAGCTACCACTGTGGCCACCGAGGGATGTGCAGTGCAAACAAGGGCAGATCGGACCTCTCCGCCCTACCACGGCTTACACCTATCCTCAGCCATAGATTCTGGTCTGTCTGAGTAAAGAAAAAGACAAAGAAGCACACAAGGTCCCTATGTCAGCGCCATTACACACGGCATCGAAGGGTGTCCAGGAAGGGCTGGGCGCTCCCTCCAGCACACTGTTCGTGCTTCTCTGTGATTACAAGTCTGGACTCCAGCTACCCCTCACCCATTCCTTGTAAATCTGAATGTTAAAGGAAATCCAAGAAGGGAGGGCAAGGGTTGGCTACTGCCTGGAAGTTTTAGAAATGGGTGTCTGACCCCACAACTTCATGAGGGCTGCTGTGCCTGCGAGCTCTGCTAGCACGGCATGATTTCCAGACAAGGGGCCAGCAAGGTTCCTTGACTTCCCCGTGCTTTGCTCCCTCCCACGAGAAGGTCGAATCAGGGAAGAAAAAGAGTTGGATTAGCAAGTCATTGCTTCTGAAAGGTGGACAAATTGAGCAGACTCCTTCCCTCGCTGAATGTGATATCAGTATTAAAATGAAACGAAGTCCTGGACTCATTTCTGCTGACTCTTGATGCTCAGGATAATGACTGCTACGCCGGAATGGGAAGACCCCTCCTGCAGCGTATACTCTCCATCTTTGCCTGCACATTAGAACTACCTAGGGATGCCAGGCTGTCTCTCAAATAAAGGAAATCAGTAAGATTAGGGGAGGGGACCACATGTCAGTATTTAGCCCCAGGAAATCCCAATGTACAACCAGGGCTGCAATTCATGCGCCACTCCCTATAGGTTAACCTATAGAGGTTAATCAAATAGAGGAAGCTTCTAGTAAACAGAATCTGCTCTCCATGGCAACACACCCTTCAGCTCCTCTCCCTTTCAGATCACACCAAAGGTGAATTGTTTGTATCTGTGCCTTCATCATCTCATTTCAGGTAATATGGCCAAGGGTAAGGGAATCTCTTTTAATGACTAGAGGATGGAGCTGGGGGCAAGGATATAACCTTGCCTGTCAGTACCTGCTGCAGAAATCATTGCTTTGCAGAGAATGGCAGAAAAATATGGAATATGCAGGGGATATGACAGTGGGCTTGTTGTTTGTTTAATTATTGAATTGCTACTGTTTGATGATGCAGCGTCAGCACAAGAATACTCCAATAGTCATTTCTGGGGTTTGGTCGTGGAGAAATTATAATCAGGTCTCTCTTTTAGAAAGACAGGGAAACCACTGTTTGTTTTTTTAACACGTTGCATGGGTGAGTGTCTTTATATTTACAGGAAAAGATCCAGAAAGGATACACAATTCATTTTAAATATTAGACACTTTCAGAGGTTGCAATTTTGGCAACCAAGAAAAGGAGTTGGGCTTTTTCCTTTATACGTATTTTTAGGGTTTGGATTATGTCACACAAAGAGCATATGAACACGGCACCTTGGTGAGAGCCTGGCTCTCACCAAGTGATCAGGGTTACATGTCCCAGATCTTTAAAAAAAAAAAAGGCTGCAAGAGCATCAGCAAGTCACCCGCATTTCTCCTGAGCTTCCCGAGGAGGCTCAGGGCTGTGTTCCGTCCCCTGGATCATCTCCAAAAGCTTTTCTCTTCCTCACAACTTCCCCATGTGCCGGCCGCCTTCTTGTCTTTTTCTCCCACTTCTCTCCCTACTCCACGTCATCCACCTGCCTCTTCTCCTTCTCTTCTTCAAGTCCTCTTCAGCCTGTCTCTTTCCAGCCATTCCCCACCTCATAGATCTCACTCTGCCCCAGTATTTTCATAACATTTTCCCCTTCACTTAGGTGTCTTCACTCATAATGTGGCTCCATGAAATAAAGGATCTACCCTCTTTAGTGTGTGTGTGTGTGTGTGTGTGTGTGTGTGTGTGTGTGTAATGCTAAAGAACGGATACTATTAATATTAATTAGGCTTCCATCACCTCCTTTATCTTTCCAATAGTACTCATTACCATTCGTACATATCTTCATCTGTTTATTGCATCTGTGTCTCCATCCTCACCAAAATACAAGCATCGTAAGGTCAGGACTCTGTTTTTCCCACTGCTGTATCCCTAGCAGCTAGAGAGAGAGTAGAGGAATGAATGAATCAGCCGATAATATTTTCCCTGACCCACAATGAAGAAAGAGGAATAAGGAAAAGGGGAGGCAGGTGAGAAACAGTTCAGAAGGACAAGTTCCCTGGAGGAAGTTTTGTCCAGCTTCTGGGGCTAGCTGGGACTTGTCGACCGGATCTCTTGACCGCATCTACCTCTCCTGCGATTTACCGTTCTGGGAATTTCACATTCCTCACTTCTAATCCTCGTCACCATCCCATAAGACAGTGTTAGCCCAGTTTTCCAGATGTAGAAACAGGCCAGACATGTTGTGTCACTTTGCTAAAGTCAAACAGCCAGTAAGTGACTGAAATGGAATTAAACCCTCAATTGGTCTGACCCCAAATCACTTTCCACTACACCATACAGCCTCACAAAGGAACCATATCTCAGTTTATGTGCCAGAAAGTTAGTGTACATAGGGAGGTGGGAAGAGTTTCTTCATGGAAATCTGAAGTTTAAGCAACCAAGGTGATGACTGATCAAGTTCTGAAGACAGCAACATGAAGCCACCTCCATATGCAGACGGAGATGGCAATAGGAAGTCAAGCCCCTTGAGCGGCTCCAGTGTTGTGTCCTTCCCACTGATCCTGTGTTGGTGGCAAACCACTGCTCTGAGGGCTGTGTTAGCAATGGCCCTCCTCATTATCCTGAGCCTCTTTGGGATGCGCATGTATGTGCAAGGTGGTTTTCTAGGGCTGGGCTCTGTTCAGAGGAGCCCTTTATGATTGGAAACCTCCCACACCAGGCTTACCTCTGAGATGAAGGATGGCAGCAGCATCATGAGTTCACCCAATGAGCCAACCAGCTAAAGTCACTGAATCTCCAGCAGGAGGAAAATGAGCTCCCTGGATTCCCCTCTCCCTGCTGAGATGCCCCCCTTTCTTTGGCACAAACGTGAGGGCACATCAGGGTGGTGCAGGTACCCCCTATCAAAGAGACCATGAGATTTGACACAAGTGTTTTTGTGTTTGTTGGAAAAAGGGCTCCCCTTTTTTGTTTTGCTTTGATAATACTTTCTCTAATTTGTCACGAACACAGGAACAGAAAACGCCAACCCTGGTGGTGAGCTGAGAGTGTGAGGAGGGAAACAGAGAGATGGTGGCTCAACACTCTGGAAAGTGAGGCTCACCCGCCAGGTGCTTTCCATCCAAAACGTGAAGGACCAATATGCAGATATAAGAGAGAAGAAACTCCTCTTGAAATTAATAATTCAAGACAAAAAAAAAAAGCCACAGAACTTAATTGCTCTCTTTCAGCCACAGCTCATCCTTTTCTACTGTTATTTTGCACAAATTGATTTGGCAGCATTTCACAGTCAACACATTCATTTTAAAAGGACTTTCTTGTTGTCTATAGCCTGTTAATATATTCATCCTTCACCTCTCTAAGTAATTCTGGGCAGATTTATACTCATTTGGAGTAAATGAAGCTCTCACTGGATAGGGGGAGGGAAATTGCCCAAGATGAAATGTCACACCTCACCTGTAGAGGCTCTGAGGCCCCTCAGGCTCAGAGAGAGAACATGAGTCCCGAGTTCATAAGGAAGGGACCCAAGCCAGGGTGTCTCCTGAAGTCCCATGTTAACCACCGTCCAACCAATACGTGGTTATCTAAATGCAACTTAATTAAAGCTAAGCAAAACAAATTCTGTCCCTTGTTATGCCAACCCATTCCAAGTGCTCCATAGGCACACATACCACATAGGTGGCGCAAAACAAAATTCCTATCATTGTAGAAAGTTCTGTTGCATCGTGCTGGGTGAGAGCTGGGTTAGAATGGCTCCTTACTCTCTTATCTCCTCCCATGATGAGATGAGATGGGGATTCTGCATATAATTTGTCAGGATCTGCTTTGTGGAAAATCCAGATGTGAAAAGTTATGAGCTTTGTCAGTGTCTGGTCTTACACAGGTAGCATGATCTTGTTGGTGTCAAAGGGCAAGGAATAGAGAATGCTTTTCATAATGGCCAGGGAAGGATGAGGCAGAGGGAATAGAATCCTGGTTGTTGGGGGCTGACCTGGTTTATCAATGGGTCATGAATTGAACTCAAGACCACCTTTGCCCCCCACCAGGCCTAAGTGCCACTGGCAGGTTGCAGGAGGCCTCTGAGCCTGCACAGGCACACAGCATAATCACTCTGGTCTCCAGAGTTCTCTCGGTAGAACTTCAGTCCACTGGGCCAGTGGTGGTGCAGGCTGACCTCAGGCATCCCTTGTGCTCTGCTCAGGGAGCAGAGATAGAAGTAACACCTCCATAGCCCTCATCATCCTACATGTTTGGCCTTTTAGCCTATCTCTAGGCAAGCCTTGGCATAATTAATTGTGCAATTATCTGCTAATTATTCCACTATTCAAGCAGGACTAGAAGTACCCGGGGCACAGAGAGAGCTTCGTGTGCACAATTAATAATTTTCATCACTAAGTAATTACGTGTGTAGTATTTAACCTAATAGCATTAGATGCGCATTACTGGGCTGCGAGTGCTGTTTTCTGCCAGCCACCCACTCTTGGATAGCTGCTCTCTATGAAGCTGTCGTGATTTCTGGATAATCATGTCTGGGCTTTTTCCTAACTTCTTATACTTTTCAACAGTGCAGATGTAAGGGGACCTTTATACCTGTTTCAAAGCTTTTTCTTACTTAGGCCTCTAAGATGCTGTCCTTTCCATGGTACCCTGGCCTCTTTTGGGTAGATCATAATTCATGTCACACACTGGCTTGGTCCTCCCACCCAGCAAGGTTGCTCTGCTAACTTGTTTGGATCCTCAGCCATACAGATTAATGGGGGAAGACAGGAGGTGGGGCTCTGGTGTCACTAAGGTCAGGAAACTTGTAGACTGTATGAGAATAGTGGGGAGTTCTGGTTCAGGGGGCAAGGCAGGGCTGGCTCAGACCTGGTCCACTCTGGTGTAGGTGGAGTATCTCTGGCCAGGCAGCACAGCCACTGGTCAGGGGAATTGGCTTTGCTCACCTTAGGATCTAGGGGATTGCCAGGAACAAGCTGACCTATCTGGTGCCATGAAGCCAACATCTGTGGCAGCAAGACTAATGGCAGATGCAACCTTCTGGGAGACTGAAGGGGCTGCCAGTATCCATCTGTCCTCGGGAAAAGCAAGCACATGAGATGGCCATCCTTGAGTCTGAGGGGCACGGAGGTGGCTGGGGAGGCTGAGAGAAGCCTCGGCTTGACTGTATCTTATTCTTGTCCCATGTGCACTTCCTGCCCTACATTTATACTTTCTCTATACCCTTTCATGAAAGGTGTACAGATCTCTGAATTACCCGAATCCATTGAAACCCAAGGAAGACACCCGCAGGCCATCCTCTCTCGTCACTCAATCCCAACTAAAGCGTTTTCCTGTATGTTTTACCTCCTGATCACACAGGATTGTAACTCTGGAACTGTCTTTGATTTCTTTCCCTCTTTATTCTTATCTTCAGTCCGTCACAGTCCTACCCATCCTCTGAGACATCCTTCGGATAGACTTCTCACTGCCTTACAAGAATGGCCCCCAAAGTCTAGGCTCTGAACAAGAAAGACTTGTTAGAGCAGCACATACTCAGGCCCCATCTAGGGAAACTTTAGGGATAGGGGCCAGTAACCTACAATCAATGAGCCCTCTGGGTGATGGTGATTCATGCTCAAGTTTGAGAACTGGTGTCTTGCATTGCAATCCAAACCCTTTACTCTGACCCACAAGGCTCTCTGTGATCTGGCTCCTCCCCACCTCTCCAAATGAGGTGGAATCTTCTCGCTCCTCTCCTGACTCTCCAGTCTTCTTTCAAGGTTCTGAAAATGTCCATAATCTTCCCATCTTGACTTTGAAATGAAGGTGATCACCTAGACTGCCCTCAGATGGCATTGCTTTCTTTCCCACTTTTCACACGACACTCTTCTTTAATCCTTTAATTCTTAAAACAGATGTCACTGAAATTCTGCTTGGACATTCTACATAATGTAGCTTGCCCCACTTCTGCCTTAAACCTTTAGTTCTTCCTTACTTCTGTTCCCTGTTGGTTTTGAACCCACAACTGACAAATCTGTTTACTATTTATTCTTTTTAAAGAACATCTAGAGGCAAGGATATTATCTCATTCAACTTTGTGGTTATAGTGTGTCACCTGAGGCACAGCAAAAGCTCAATAACTAGTTGTTTGGGGAATATATCCAGCCAAACTTCACCTCTATTTACATAGCCACGAACCTTTCAGGCATTGATTTGCTTACCTCCAATCCTAAAGGTCCTCTCTCTCTCTAATATGCCATGATGCAGAAAACATGCTTTGTCAAGATTAAGCCCTAGTCCACCTGCAGCCGTAGGCCTGGGGCATCCAATCCCATCAGATCTTGGAAGCTAAGCAAGGTCGGGCCTGGTTAGTACTGGGATGGGAGACCGCCTGGGAACACGAGGTGCTGTAGGCTTGGGAGAAGGACCTGGCAATCCACTCACAAAAACCATATCAGCCATTGGAAACCCTATGAATGGCAGAGAAGCACTAACAATAGTGTTTTGTCTGTTGTACATAGGACCACTATGACCCAGACACTGACTCTACAGCACCCAACAACTACAATAAGCCCTAGCACATCCCGCCTTGGCCACCCTTGGCAGAATGTCACTGCCCCATCTTTCAGCCTATGCCCCTGACAGACTCACCCTTCTTAGTCTTCTCTTCGGACAGGGCCCGAGAACCCATAGGAGAGCCATGAAGACCACTCTTATTCCACATCTCATGTGGTAAGCCCCTGTTTGTGAACTGTAATACCAGGGCTTCTATGGCAGTTCAAAGAGGGAAAGGATAAGAGGTTCATTTACATTTCTTTAATAGCAAGTAAGGATCAGGGTGTAGGCATGTGGTCTGCAAGCAGCAGATGAGGGACAATGAGGTGAGTGGCTTCCCTCTGCAGGGCCCAGTGTACACAGCTGTTGGGACTCCTAGTCCCGGATCCCCTTGGCCTCACTGGCTTTGCAGATCTGTGTTTTCCCAGAGCATAACCCTTGACCTTGAGAGGGGAGACAGCTCCCTCTTAAGCACAGCTCTAAGCAGCTGTCAGCAGTGGGCTCAGAGATCTGAGGGATGCCACGCTGCTGAGCCACGTGGAAAATGTCATATGCTCCTGGGAACACAGTTATGCTCAGGAGGAAGGCTCAAAGAACCTTCAGAAACTTCACAAGTGTCTTTAGGGGAAATGCAAGACCTCAAAAGGCCCTTCTGCGAGGGAACATCCTCCTTAGAGAATCAGAAATTGCTAAATTCTACAACATTCAAATAGCAGCAATAGATAGTACAGGTTGAGTTTCCCTTATCTGAAATACTTGGGATCGGAGCTGGTTTGGATTTTGGAGGCTTTCAGAATTTGGACTATTTCCATGTATATATAATGAGATATCTTGAGGATGAGACCTAACTCTAAACACAAAATTCATTTATGTTCCATACACCTTTTATCCATTTAACCCAAAAGTAATGTTATGCAATATTCTTAATAATTTTGTGCATGAAAGTTTCATGTTATAAAATTCATGTCATTTTGGCATTCAAAATGTTTCAGATTTGGGATACTGGGTTTTTAGGTTAGGGATGCACAAACTGTTATTACCAAGGACTAATATATTGGTCTGCACCCTGGGAAGTACCTCCCATGAAGGACCCTAACTCAGTTGGTAGAGTGCTGCACTGTAGTCTCTGAGGTCCCGAGTTCAATTCCCAGCACCACAAAAATGGGAGAAGGACTTGGCAATCCACTCTTGAGGCAATCCTGAAACAATCAGCCATGAAAAACCTATGAGGGTCTCTATGAGTTGGATACTGACTCGATGGCACCTAACAACAACAACAATAGTACTTCTATTTGGGGCTGGGATTTAGCTCAGTGGGTAGAACGCTGCACTGAAGTCTCTGTGGACCGGAGTTCAATTCCCAGCACCGCAAAAATGGGAGAAGGGCCTGGCAATCCACTCCCAAGGCAATCCCGAAGCACTCAGCCATTGAAAACCCTATGAGGGTCGCTATGAGTCAGATACCGACTCGACAGCACCTAACAACAACAACAACAACAACACTCAATACATCAGGTGCCACTGTGTCTGTGTTGGAAGTCCGCAGGTCCCCAAGCATCACACAGCTGAGATTCCACCCTAGGACGGTGCCCTCACCTTGACCCACTTATCCCAGGGTCTTCCTACAGTGTCCCAGTGCCCCTGAGGCAAGTACAACCTACTCTACCTCATACGTAAAGTACCTGAGGCTCATTGTGGGCTGCCTGGCTCAACCAGGCCTTCAGGTCCCTAGGAGAGAGTCATTTCCCCCTCTTTAGTATAGGACATGCCTTTTTGCCTTCCATAAAAAGGAACAGATGGACAGTAGACAGAAGAAGGAAGGGAAAATAAAGCATCACAGGAAAAGACAATCTTAGTAGGAATTAGGGCAGTTGAATGTTACAGATGTTTAAATGACTCAGGTAAACAATCCCAAACAGAACTAAGGGCTGCTTGGCAGGACAAAAGCATCCTCAGGAGGACTGAAAAGCAGCAACCATGCCTGGACACAGACTGCCATTTTTAGTTCAAGAGCTTTTGTTGTTGTTAGGTGCCGTTGAGTAGGTATCCAACTCATAGCGACCCTACCTACAACAGGGGAAACACTATTGTCAGTGTTTCTCTTCACAGGGTTTTCAATGGTGGATTGATTTTTGGGACTGGGTTGCCAGGTCCTCCCAAGCCTACAGCACCTGGTGTTCCCAGGCGGTCTCCCATCCAAGTAATAACCAGGCCTGATACCGCTTAGCTTCCAAGATCTGATGGGATCGATGCCACAGGGCTACGGCTGTAGGTCAAGAGCTTCTAGAGGGAGTCATTTCTGGTGAAGTCTCAAATTGAGGACTGCAGTTTGGCCTTTGACAGTATGTCTACCTACCAGTATGCCAGGCTGAGGAGAATGCCAGAGTCCTTCAGATAGATGAAGGGAAGGGAGGAAGAGGTTGGAAAGGATGGCTTTGTTAATTATTCAGCCTTCGGTCCTCCATGGAGAGAAAGCTCTCGGGTCTGTTATGATGGGAGGGAAGAGACTCCATTTGTTTAAGCAGGATGAAGCTGCTAATAGGAAGTCTTAGTCACTTCAAATGAACATCAGTGTGACTGAGCGGAGCCAGAGAGATGGGATGGGTGTTCAATGAGAGCCTAAATTGCTCTCCAAGAAGCAGCCACAAGGTCACCAAGACTCTCAGTGTGCCGAATCTTCTCAGCGGCAAGTGGGTGAGAAAAATCCATATTACTGGAGGGAGCCCGCAGGTGAGGGGGACACCCAGGGAACTGGAACTCACTGTCACAATGGTTGAAGGGAGCCACAGTGAGCCACTGGCACACAGAGATGAGGCAGAGGCTGGGCTCAGGGAGAGGAAAAAGTGGGAGAGAAAAAAGATAGGGCAGGGACTTCCTATTTGCATAAAAATTCTCCCCTGCCCAAAACCTGGTGTCTTCCAGGCTTTCCCTCATTCCTTCTCAGCTCAGGATCACAGCTAGTGTGGATGGCCGGTCTAAGTCACCCCAGCACGGACTCATCAGATGGCTAGGGCCTGCTGGGACTTCCCAGGCTCCAGGTAAGGAAGAGCAGCATGGGAGTGTTCAGGAGCTTCTGCCTCTGAATTCAAGGGGCACTGCGGAGCGGGGAAGAAGGGATGGCAGGAGGCAGCGACGGAGGGGTGGGGGGTGTCAGCTAATTACCAATTACCAAGCCCTTTGCAAACACAAAGGCACCACCTGAATGATAAATGTTGTTCCAGCTCCAATTTGCCAAGTGCAAGGTTTCTACTTGCAAATTTAGAGAATTCTCCAAGGGAGCAGCAGATTGCTTATCCCACAAAACTTCCACCCTAGCTCACATCCTGACTGGCTAAGGGCAGCAGGAGAAAATCCTTCCTGGCAAACCTTCTAAAATACAAGTTGCATAACATCAATGCAAATAACAGAGTGGAAACTTTTAAAAAATATGTCTTATATGTTTTTGCCTAAAAAGCATATCATATCTTTAGAGTGCTTTGAAACTTATACAATATGTGAACATTCAGTGCCCTGCTCAGTCCTACCAATCTCCATTTATCAGATGAGAAAATATCAACTCAAAGAACAGCAGAGATATGCCCAAGGTCACAAAGGGATTGTGCAAAAAGGAATGAATAGGGGCCGATGGCCAAGTTTCTGGCCCAAAGTTCTGCCTTGTATGAGGGTGGGAGAATGCGTGCACAAAAGTGTTGTCGATAGCCACATCAGCACCTAAGATAAAGGCCACAACCCTACAGTAGAATAATATATTTTCTATGGATGCCCTTCAATTATTATGAAAATAACACATAAACTGCAGGAAATTTGGAAAAAATATACGAAAGCTTATGAAAGAAGTAAAATGCAAAATCCGTCGTGCAGGAATACCACCCAGACGTCTTAGGGTTAGGGCAGGAAACACCTCCACTTGAATCAGCCTCCACCCATTTTTCTACCCAGTCCTGCACAAGGTGGGTAGAAGGAGAAGCCTAGTATGGATGGGATGAGAAGAGACCCTGGAGCCCAGACCTGAATCCTAGTTCTGCTGCATGGTGCCTGTGTATCCTTAGGAAAGTGATTTTGCCTCTATGGTCTTAGATTACACGAAAAAGAGCAGTAAAATTATATGTACTCTTGAGACTGTTAAGAGAAATTCACAACTTGGTATTTATGACATGGTTAGATACCTGTCTAAAACGACAATAAGCACTGTCTAGATGTTTGTTAAATAGAGGGGCTGTGCAGCCTCACCGCACATGTTCCAAGCTCCCTCCCAAATGATTCCCCTCGAAAAACCTCTCCAGGGTGTATCACAAACTCAAAAGAGGTTGGTTATACCCATCTGACAGCTTGCCCTGGAGAGCTCTGGGAAATAAGAGTGCATAATGTGAGGGCAATATAGAGGGCTAGGACGTGCCCCCAGCTCTGCTATGTACTGTTGATGTTGGTAGGTGCCCGCCATTTGGGTACAATCCTCATAGGGTTTTTAATGGCTGGTGTTTTGGGTTTGCTTTCTCAGTGGATTGCCACATCTTTCTCTCATTTTCGTGGTGCTGGGGATTGAACCAAGGGCCTCAGAGTGCAGAGCAGCGCTCTACCAACTGAGCTAAACCCCAGACCCTAAAGTGGTACAAGCATTTGGAGAGCAGCTTGTTGTTTTTCTTGTTAGGTGTTGTCCAGTGGGATCCAACTCGTAACGTCCCTCAGAGGGTTTTCAGTGACTGATTGTTTGGAGATTGCTTCAGGGAGTGGAGTGCCACATCCTTCTCCCATTTTTTGCAGTGCTGGGGATTGAGCCTGGGTCTTCAGAGAGTGTGGAGTAACACTCTACCAACTGAGCTAAACCCCAGCCCTGCTATGTTTTAGCTGATCACTTAACCTCTCTGAGTGCTACAAATCTGTAAAATGGAGTAATTCTGCCAGCCTCAGAAGATAATGTAGGTGGTACTCTATAAACTGCAAAGTCCTTCATCATTAAGGATTATTTTTCTCATTACTATTAAAGTACTAACCAAGATCTAATTAAAAGATAATTAAATGGATACAATAAAAAGGGTCTAAGAAAGCTCTTAAATTGACCAGATGAGCCATTTCTAGCTCTTCTCACTAACTGATTCAGTTTACTAACATTATTTTTGTTTATTAATATTATTTATTATCTCTTTGTATACCAGGTGAATATCACCATGGTTCTACCCATGCATATTAGGGATCCTGTTCTCTTTATCCCTAAAATGGGAGGATTTGTTCTTTGGAGACTCAGACAATGTGGACACATTATTGAAATTTTCTGTAGGGCTTCCTTCAAAAGCTGCACTTCAGCTATACAAATACTGAGGGGTGAAATTACCACAATTTACGTCAATATTCTCTCTCAAAATTGGAATGGCATTAAAGCTAAGGAGAAAATGAGAGGAACTGAATAAAGAGAAGGTCATTTGGGTTATGGTAAAGCTCTTAAATAACATTTGCCCAGTATTTGGATATGCATGGCATTTTGATAGGCACAGGTAAAAGTAACTCTCATTTCCAATTCCCTCCTTTAAAAAAAGATTGTCCTTCCATGCTCAATGGGTTATCGTAGTATTAATGTGTTCCTTCCAGCAAAGGAGCAGAATTATCTTGGTTGTGCACTATTCAATCAAGAAACGTACAAGTTCAGTTAAGATCTCTGGGAAAAAACTGTCACTAACACTGCTGACAGCCTGTTCTGAGCAGCAGCCCTAATCCTCGAGAAAGCAATCATTTCAATGAACTCCTCAGATACAATCCCATGTCTGAGATTGGCTTCTCCCGAACTCTCGTGCTCCACAGCTATGGAGGGGCTCTTTGATGAAGTGAGATTGGAAGACACTGGGTTAAACAAAGTTAAACAGACATCTTTTTTGGATATGAGAATTCTCAGAGCTTTCAATGCATAGGGCACATTCCTAAGAGAACGACTCATTGATTTTTCTGCATGGCTTCTCAAAACTTGGTGGTACAAAAGAACAAAAACCTATGAATGAAGAATATAAAGATCATGCAGTGTTTCTCTTTAGAAAATGATGATCTTCAACATTCTAATCCAAAATCTTCCATCAGGAGCAATATGAACTTACTTCTAATCATAAATACAATTTCCTGAGCAGCCAGGCATGGTGGCCTACACCCGTAATCCCAGTGACTTTGGAAGCAGAGTCAGGAGGATCAAGGATCACAAGTTTGAGACCAGAGGCAGTCTGCATAATTTAGCAAGACCCTACCTCAAAAATTAAAAAAATGGGCTGGGGGTGCAGCTCAGTGCTGCAGCACTTGGAAAGCATGCAAGTGTGAGGTCCTGTGTTCAACCCCCAGTACTGGGAAAAAAAAATTCCTGAGCATTTCTGCTATTCTAGATGCTTAGCAAGGCTTGTGTTGCTTTCATTCTTACTGACCATCTCCCTACATGCCTTTCCCTTTATGGGCTCTTCTTTAAAACATGTTTCAAAAGAAGGAATTAGAAAGCAACTGAGAAAAATAAATAGTATTCTTGCAAAGGTAATTAGGAAGTGCCCTACAGATTTGAGGGAAGATGTGAGAAAAAAAGAATCATAGTTCACTTAACACACTGTATAGCTACATATTTTGATGATCAGAGCTGCCAATCTCTAGCACTGCTTCCTGATCCGGAGCTTGGAGGAGCTCCAGGTGTCCTTGAGCGGAGGTCAGGAAGATGAGAAGAGCCTTCCATACATAGCATGATATGCTTCGCCATCCAGCTCATAGGTTTCCCTGTAAGTCCAAAGGGAGGGCCAAGTCCTGGCCATAAATTAAGTCTGCGGAGATGAGAATGAGTAGAGCTGATGTGCTCCCGAGTTACCCTGTCCATCACCTGCCAGCAGGCTGAGCAATCACTTTATGACATCGCTGGAATTCTTCGGCAGAGTGACAGCTGTACCCTCCTACCAACTTCTCAGTTACTCAGTAAGTGCTGCATGAGCCCTGTGAGTGCTGTGAATGGCGAGCTCTCAGCTACCTTTCTCTTCCCCGATTAAGTGCCAGCAAGCAAACCATTGAGCCAAGAAAGAAGGGAGTGGGGTAAAGCACCACAGAAACTTACCCAACCCACCCAGTTTCTGGAATTATATTAACAGTTATCTAAGAAAGTGCTTTTTCTCCCCCTTGGCATTTCTGAGAGCAAAGTATGCACCCACACAGCTAGTGGCATATAATTATATCTTATATAATATCATATTTCATTATATTACATTATATTTTGCACAGTCATAATAATTGCATAATCATTACTACAGTACAGGTAATATGGTGTGGTGGCAAAGAGCTGAGGCCCTGACATCAGACTGCCTGGGTTCAAATCCAGCTCTGTCTCCTACAGTGTTACCCACCCTGACATGCTAAATCTCAAGAAATCAATTTCTTGGTGTTTTCCTTACTCTAATCAGTGGGGATAAAAATAGTCCCTATCTCATAAAATTGTGGCTTAAATCACACAATTCCTGGAAAGTGTTGGGTTCTAAATTCAACAGTAGTGTTGACAATTACTATGAGGATATGTGTTAATAATTATCAGAAAGTATAGTTATTTTGGTATCATTTCAGGAAAATTAGGAAGGAGAAAAAGTACAATAAAACTCTAATACTAATCTTCACTTAGAGCAAGCAGAGTTGTGTCATCGGCATAATGTAGGTTGTTAATGAGTCTTCCTCCAATCATTATGCCATGTTCTTCTTCATATACTCCAGCTTATTTGAGTATTTACTCAGGACAGAAATTGAAGAGATAATAGTGAAAAGATAAAACCCTGACAGATACATCTCTCAACTTTAAACCAAGCAGTGTTTCCTTGTTCTGTTTGAACAACTGCCTCCTAGTCCATGTACAGATTCCTCATGATTGCAATTAGGTGCTCTAGTATTCTCATTCTTTGCTGTGTTATCCATAATTTGTTATGCATTTACTGATGAAGATCAAAGAATATAGCCTTCAGTATGGATTGCAACTCAACATCAAGAAAACAAAAGTCCTTACAACTGGGTCAATAAGCAACTTCATGATAAATGAATAAAAGATTGAGGTTGTCCACGATTTTCCTTTACTTGGTTCTACAAACAACACCCACAGAGGTACAGTTAAGAAATCAAAAGACACATTGCATTGGGAAAAGCTCTTGCAAAAGACCTCTTTAAAGTGTTGAAAAGTACAGATGTCACATTGAAGACAAAGGTGTGCCTGACTCATGCTATGGAATTTTCAATGGTATCATATGGTTATGAAAGCTGGACATTAAACAAAGGAGACAGGAGAAGAATTGATGCTTTTGAATTATGGTTCTGGGGACAAATATTGAATATACCATGGACTGCCAAAAGACCCAACAGTTCTTTCCTAGAAGTGCAACCAGAGTGCTCCTTGGAAGCAAAGATGGGTTAGACTGTTTCTTATGGATTTTGGATATGTATCCAGGAGGGACAAATCCCTGGAAAAGGACTTAATATTTGGGAGAGTGGCAGGTCAATTAAAAAAAAAAAGAGGAAAACCTTCCACTAGATGGATTGACACAGTGTCTACAACAACGGGCTTAAACATAAATAAGATCGTGTGCCTAGCACAGAATTGGGGAGTGTTTCATTCACTCGTACATAGGGTCGCTACGAGTCAGACTGGACTCCATGGCACCTAACAAGGGCAACAACAATACTAATCTGGTTAATGTCTAAGCTTCCACCTATAAAGCATCATCAAACTTAACTTCAGGTCTTGACCTCTGTTAACATGCAAATACCCCAGGGAAGAATAAGGTTTTAGCTGCTTCCAGTTGCCTGCACATTAGCAGATTTTGCTGGGGCTCCAAAGCTATGAGTATTCTGTTTACTGGAGGAAGGACATTCACTCAGACCAAGGTGAGTGACTTTCTGACAATTGTAATAAAAATATACCAGGGAAATCCTACTCACCATACATTTGCTACCTCCTCAAACTAGGAATGGTCACTTTACTATCCACATCGAAGTAACACAGGCTAGAGAATTAAAGCCAAAACCAAGCCCAACAGTAGTCTACAAAGAGCAAGTCAGGTGGCTGCCAATCTGGGGTATACAGATGGGCTTGGCAGCCCTGGCCATTACTGTTTACTTTGGCATTTAGAGGAAGTAAAATTTGACAGGCATGGTTTAGTTTGTGTCCAGCCATTTATTTCCATGGAGTTAAGTCAACTTAATAAATCTGTGTATACCTTCCACCAGAGCATTGTCCAGTCCATGAATAAGAAATAAAGTGTTAGTCACTAACTTGGCTCCACATCTGCCCATATGATAGTGTGATCCTGCACAACTTATTGTGACTTTTCATGATCCCAGTTACCCCAGTACAAAAACAATGAGTTGAGCAACATCACCACTGGCATATTAAGTTTTAAGTTGTACTTAAAATAAATGACCAATTCCACAAACCATATGATCTTACAGTGTTCTTTCAAGAAAGCTGAACTATCACAATTAAAGCCACTTTTGACCACCATGTCAAATCCCAATTCATCCCTTCTATCCAGCTTAACTCTTATTACTAGCATGATGACTTTCCCTTCATTTGTATATCTTAAATACTCACATATGTGGCCCCTAATAGAAGCTTTAAATTAAACATTATCATATGGGACAATATTCTGAAAATGGTTTATTTTGCCTCCGGATAGCCAGGAGGCTTACTCATTTCAGTGCACACAGTTCTAGCATAGTCTTTTAACTGCAAGATGGTACATCTTGGGATAAATATTGGTTCATCTGGCCACTCCTCTGGCAGATACCCTATGGTTTCTATATCATACTATAAGAAGTGCTGCAATAACCTCTTTGTGTACATGTGTGGGGACTTTCTAGGTCAGATACTTTACTACACTGAGTTACTGGTAGAATTTAGCATTCAAACCAGAAGGGTAGAAATACCACAAGTTTATGCTAATCCTCAGATGGCAGCTAAATACTTTTCCTTGCTGAAAGGCAGAATTCTTTCATAGAAAGCACACACTAGCTCAGAGTTTCAACCCTAGTTTTGATAGTTCATAAGTCCCCTTCCTTTGAAATATGATGCCAATTTTTATTTAATGCCCCATTTCAGTTTCCAGAACGAAAAACTAGAAGCTGATCTTTCCCTTCTGCTATCACAAGAACTCCTCCTTAATCACCAGTCTTATCTCTCAACTACAAGGTCAACATTTTCTATGGTATGGCCAGAAAAAGGCTCTTATGAATGTGGTATTATGGCTTCTGATATCTTAAATTATTTTCCCTGTGGACTTTTCCTGTGGACACATTCTCCCTTTTCCTTCTTTTTATACATATTTGGTTTCTTTCAGACTTTATGTTTCACAATCACTAAAAAATAACAAACCATCACGTAATCTTCAGCAATCATTAAATTTTTGTTTTATCCTAAAATTCTCTTAATCTGAAATCAAAGATTATAGTTATAGCCTCACCTCAGGGAAGAGCTCTATTTGCAGACATAATAGAGGCAGTATAGTGACTGTATTATTCACGTTATCAGTTTGCTCCATGGATAGTCACAGTAGTTAGAAAGCACTAGAGCCTGAACTTTGCATTAAAGGAAACTCTCCAATCCCTATCTTGACTATGGGAAAAGTCCCAAAACATGAGGACTGTTGGTATCAAGATATAAAACAAGTAGAATCAATTCATTCGCTGGTATTTATTGAAGTTAGAGTGGTCGGCACTCATGGGTATTGTGGGAGATGATCAGTTGCATGAACATAGCCTAGCCTCCCAAGAGCTTGTAATCTAGTCATGGACCCAGCGGTGGTAAAAGCACTTGAAAACAAGGTGGCAAGAAGCACCAGGAATCCCTAGCCACAGTAGTTGCTATGAGTTTTTCTTTTTTTCCCCCACTAAAAGACTTTCGTTTTTTGTCCAAGGAAATGCGGTGTATCTATGGCTTGAGTATATGTCAATTTCATTGGCTTTCAGCAGTGGATAGTAAGGGAGCAATACATGTGCCCATCTTCTGCCTCAGCCTTCACAGGAATCCAGTGTATTTGCAATGAATGAATTCAACTGTGGACTTAGAACAGCAAATAAAGATGTTTACCTCTCCACTCCCAAGGCAATCCCAAAGCACTCAGCCATTGAAAACCCTGTAAGTGTTGCTATGAGTCGGATACCGACTCGCCGGCACCTAACAACAACAACAACAGGTAACGCATGGGTTCCAGAGGCTGTTGGTCTGCTTTCAGATCTGGGCTCCTTTACTTACTTATTTTTTCAGTACTGAGGGGTTGAACTCAAGGCATTATACCTGCTTTGCACTGGGTTGCGCCCTCAGCCCATCCTTTTATTTTTTATTTTGAGACAGGGTCTCACTAAGTTGGAAAGGCTGCCTCTGGCCTCACACTTATGATCCTCCTGCCTCTGCCTCCTGTATCATTGTCCTTTACTTATTAGTGGCATAACCTGGGCATATTACTAACATTTCTATGCCTCAGTTTTCTCAACTTAAAATAGACGTAATAACTGTATCACCTCATAGATTCTGCACATATTCCTTGGATAACCTAAAAATCAGATGATTTACTATATGCTAAATTCTCATACTGGCTGGGATTTAGCTCAGTTGGTAGAGCACTGCTCTGCAGTCTCTGAGGTCCTGAGTTCGATTCCCAGCACCACAAAAACAGGAGAAAGATGTGGCAACCCACTCCCGAGGCAATCCCGAAACACCCATTGAAAACCCTGTAAGGGTCACTATGAGTCGGACATGACTCAACGGCACCTAACAATAACAACAACAACAAAATCTTACACTGGTGCTTAGTACATAGAAGAGCTCCAAATACTGGTTGTTGTTATTAAAGTCAATATCTCACATTTTGAAAAGTTGTTTAACAACCCCTAACCTTCCGTATGCTATGTGCCAGATACATTCTGAACACTTTAAATAGATTTGATCCACTAACAATTCTACAAGAGAAGACTATGCTCATTTAACAAATGAGTGAACTGAGGCACAGCACTGTTGCCCAATGGTTGGCTAGTAGCAGAGCCATGGCTCAAAGCCACACTGCAGAGGCTATGCCCTAGAGCATTCTTCTGTGCTGCTCTAACCCTCTAAGACTGTCCTCATAGCAAGGTTTCTTGAATTTTAGAACAGGGATAACTAGGAGAGCCAGGAACACAGTGCAACCAGAGGCATTGATAAAAACACTCCTGCCAAGTGACTGGTTCCTGAGATCCATGCATGTGCAGATGAAGGTCATAAATAACAGCCTGTTTGACAAGCACACAGTCTTATTTTGCCCCACATCTGGGAAGTAGACAGCTTGTTTAGAATGGTTTCTTTGTGAATTCCACACCCTTAGAGGAGTCTGTTCTCAGAACGTAAGCAGCTTATGCTTCACCCTTGTGGAGTTAAACACGGGAGCCAGGAAGGCCTCAAATCCAGTCTGAATGCTTATTTACTGCTCAGGCAATCCTCTGTCCTGCCCTATGAGTTACCATATTACATTTGAGTATAAACCTGAGAAAATGAAAAATGGAGACTCAGAGAGCTTTTTCAATATTTCTGCTCTAGTGTGACCAGTATAATCTTACAATTCAGCATAAAAAATTTTTAAGAGATAGGATTTGCTCTGATAGCTTTTTAAACCAAACTGTACCCTTTAATCAGGTTTACTATGGGGATAAAATCCTGAATTGCCAATCTTACACCTGCATTTTTTGTATTTATTTACCAGTTCACTTTTGGGATATCATTTATTTCCATATATGGACTCTTCAGTAAAACACTTTGTTCATTGTCCCGTAAGGGTTTGAGGTAGCTGAAATCAGTATGATAATTCTCTTTAAATGGATAATTCTCTTTAAATGATGAAAATAGATCTAGGTACTGAATATCAGGAGAAATGCTCTATTCAATCCCTGACTCCATTTTTGTGTGAGAGATCTCTGTTAATCCTTCAAATCATTTCTCAGTATATTTGGACAACTTTAGAAAGGAGCTGAAATCACTAAAGCATTTAGTGATTGAATTCACTAGTCATATGACCTTGGATAGATGACTTAATCTTCTGTGTTTCAGTGTTCCATCTGTAACATAGGAACAGTAAATTACTGGCACAGACAATATATAAGAGGCCTGCAATTAATATTAGCTGCTATTGTTGTTGCTTCTGTTGCTGACTTTGAGCAAATATTTTCAAAGTACCAAAAACAAACTTTAAAGATACTATAATATTGTGAATAATGGGAATATCAGAGCACTTAATTGTACTCATGAAGAATCTGTACACCATGAGGTGATTATTCAAATAGAACAAGGAAATACTGACTGGTTTAAAGTCAGGAAAGGTGTGCCTCAGGGCTGTATCCTTTCACCATATCTCTTCAATCTCTGTGTTGACCAAATAGTCTGAGAAGCTGGACTTTACGAAAAACAAGGCATCATGATTGGAGGAAGACTGATTAACAACCTGTATTATGCAGATGACACAACTTTGCTTGTTGAAAGTGAAAAGGATTCAAACATTTACTGATGAAGATCAAAGAATATAGCCTTCAGTATGGATTGCAACTCAACATCAAGAGAACAAAAATCCTTACAAGAGGTCAGTAAGCAACTTCATGATAAATGGAGAAAAGATTGAGGTTGTCCACGATTTTCCTTTACTTGGTTCTACAAACAACACCCACAGAGGCAGCAGTCAAGAAATCAAAAGACATATTGCATTGGGAAAAGCTCTTGCAAAAGACCTCTTTAAAGTGTTGAAAAGTACAGATGTCACATTGAAGACAAAGGTGTGCCTGACTCATGCCACGGAATTTTTAATGGCATCATATAGTTGTGAAAGTTGGATGTTGAATAAGGGAGACAGGAGAAGAACTGATGTTTTTGAATTATGGTGCTGGGTATAAAAGAACTGACAGATCTGTCCCAGAAGAGGTGCAACCACTGTGCTCTTGGAAGCAAGGATGGCTAGACTTTGTTTTATGTATTTTTGACACGAGGTCAGGAGGGACCAATCCCTGGAGAAGCATATCATGTTTGGGAGAGTGACAGATCAACAAAATAAAAAGGAAGACCCTCTACTAGATGGATTGATACAGTGTCTGTAATAATGGGCTTAAACATAAAAGATCCTGTGGCTAGCATAGTGTCAGGGAGTGTTTCGTTGTGTTGTACCTAGGGTTGCTATGAGTCAGACCCAACTCTATGGCCTCTAACAACAACAACCAATAGCATTATTACTAGAACTTAAAAGGAACTTTGCTATTGGGACAAAGGGACTTCTCTCACTCTTATACATCCTCTACATTCTCTTTATTCACCCTCATTCCTTTGGAGATACCAGAGATAATTTCTAATTTTCTAGGTTTATTTTTCTATTAACTTCATTAAATCCCTGGAAAATGTCAAGTAGTAGGGCCTCAACCTCAAGGTCTGGCCTGGGTGACAAATGCTCCTGGGACGAGGACAGCTGGTCTCTGTCCAGGTACTGAATGGCTATGAGTTTGTCTGAGGACCACCCAGCCTTCTCTGGGGTCAGATGCGTTCTCTTTGTCTGGCTGCCCTCTCTGTTCCAGCTGATGCCTGTGGGAGAGGCCACACTGGGGCCCGGAGAAGCCAGACCACAGCAGCCATGTCAGAGTGTGAGGGACTTGGTAGATCATATACTCCAGGGGTTGCGGAAGTGCCTGCAGGGAGCAGCAGGTCATGTGAATGAATGTAGCTGGCTGAGATTAAGGAGGCATGATTGGAGCACAGGTAGCTTCAGGATCTCATGCTTTCTCACCTAGAAAGTACAGAATGTGCCCATCACGTGGATTAGGGCCTTACAGAGATGTGATCCCTGGTCACTACCGAGATGCCCACAATCCAGATGGACTGAATTTTTTTGTGGAATCTCATGATTTTAAAATGTTAACAATTAAGCACAATTTTTAAGACATGGGCCAAATTAAATATGAACAGTTGTTGGTTTTCAGATTCTGATTTACCCTCGGTCTTTTGCATCCAAATTCCATGCTTTCCAGTGATGCCTCCACCTCAAGAGTGTGAGCTCCACTACACAAGAACCTGTTGGTCTGGTTGACCAATGGACCTCGAGGGCAGTTCCTGGCTGAGACAGGGCCCTCAGTATCATTCTCTTTTCTGAATGAAGAACTCAATAGGATTTGTTAAGAAAGGTTTAGGAAGAGAAAGCTGTTGGTATCAGTTATGAAAGAATCAGAAAGGGTAGGGTAAGGCTCCTTGAGTTTTATGGCATAGTGTGAGGGAAGCATCAAGCTGAAAATCAAGAATCATGGTGGTTAAGATGGGTAAGCCAAGCCTTACCCTGAAACGTGACCTACAGGATGTAAAACATTTACCCCACAAGGATTCTAAGGAGCATGAGTATTTTGTGCCTTCATTCAGAAGCTCCACTTGAAAGGGCAACCTGCAGTGTCTGTCCAACTCAGCCACCAACTGCTGTGTGCTGTGGGTCCAGACCCTTGAGTTTCCTGAGCTTTGGCCTCATCGGAAGACATGGTCATAATCCCACCTATCTACCTTATCGGCTTGGCAGCCAGAATGGAGGATTAAAAGAGAGAATTTTCCCAAAGCCTCTTGTTCGGTACACAAGAAGTTCTTAAACAGGATCAACATGGTGTTTATTTCAATACCAAAGCATCTCATCACTCATTGATAAAAAGCGAGAGGGTCAGACTAGTGAGGTCATTATTTTAGACCTAATTTGGCTAGGAAATATCTAGGCAGAGGTCATGATAAGACCACCCTGTCCCCTCACTGAATAGAATAGCGAAGTATGAAATAGTTCTATTCCTATGCTGCTAGCTGCCAGAAAGCTGAAGGCATAAGTAATTTCAGTATGCTTATTTTCATTTTTGTTTCTTTTCAAACTTTCCAGAAGTGCTTTGGAGTCAGACATTCGAGTATCATTTTCTAAAGAGCTGAAGCCAGTTGAAAACAGGTCCAAACCATACTCTACCATCAGCGAGTTTCCTTGGCAATGACTCCCTCTATTCCCAGGGTGTCACTGGGGGAAGGAGGAGGGCAGGCGCATTGTAAACAGGTTCTGGAGAGCCTCCCTATTGTCCTAGCCATCTATCAGCTGAAAAATAAGACTGAGGTGAGAGGAATTGCAACCAAACAACCTTGTGTACAAAGGGAAAGGTTCTCTCTCCTTTTGGGGTGGGTAAAGCCAAATCGTCTCCTTCAGGAACTGCAGAGTTCTATAAACTTCAATAGCACATTCTCACTCTCCCAGTACATTAATGAAATTGTAAAAATAGAGTTGTCCTTTAAATGTTTGTGCCTGGAGTTATGACTTGTTTCAAATGACAGGGAACTAGAGACAACATTTTAATGGTTCTGAATGCATTTTGAAAGAAGCCTTGGTGTCTAATGAGAGTGAAGGAGGCACTACAATTGAGGAACAATTTACTACTGAGAAATCAATTTGAAAATTCTGTTCAAGATTATCACCCATTAAATTGTCTTTCTTCAAAACTGCAGGCCCGAAAATGGTACTTCTGGACGAGAATTTTTGCAAACAATAAATGCTAATTAAGTAATTTATTCAAATGGGTTGACTGAAAGAACAATAAAAGAAGTACCTCTTAGAAAAAGAACCTTAATGCTCTGGTTATGTTGCTGCAGCTGCCTCTACTACTTCTTTTTGTTTTCCTTTCCTTTCTGAAAACTCACTGGGTAGTGAGCTGGACTGCTCCAGTTTTCGACCATCTTCACACTTTATAAGCCCAGTGCAGTGGAAATGGTGTACACACCTACACTCACAGCTCACCACACACAGGGGCACATAAAGAATGTTGTTGATGATGTAGTAAGTTTAAATGGCTAGCCATATATTAGAGTAGTTAATTAAAGTGGAGGAGAATGCTAATGACTTAACCAGATCCAAAGAAAAGTCATACTTGTTACATCCAGACGAACGCGTACATTCTCGTGCACACACCAAAAGATGAATTCTATGTGGCTAAGACTGCTTAAGACCCTTTGCGAGTAAACTAACAATCCTCAAAGCCAATGGATAACAAGAACCAGCATATAAATAAGAACCAGCATTCGTCCAAGGAAGCCAATCTCTTTCTAATCAAAAATAAATAATGGCCTGGACTACCGTGGAGAGACGGAACAAAAGGTGTTGAAGCAGAAGGAAAACAAAAATCACTTCTCCTCTTACCCAGGGCCTCCCATCAAGTCTTTCAGTAGATGCCATTTTCTCAGAAGAACAAAGTGCTTTGTCTGTTGCCCAGCCTGACAGCCACAGTCAGCCTGCGTTCTCCCGTCTCCGAGATCATGAGTGATAACGCCATTCTAGAGCTGACGATTTCAGCCCAGAAAGAGTCATGGAAGTGAAAGCCAAAATCCACCTCATAGCCCCATGGCACTCTAGGAGTGACGATGAGGCATCACCTCCCCAGACAGTTGATTACAAAATACTTCCCTCCTTTGGTTTCCTCCGCTGGCCTCTAGGCCTTCCCTAGGACCTGCTGATATAAGCTGGTAACCTGGTAAGCCACCTGCTTTGTATTGGTTTTGCACCATCAGACAAAGGGTTCAAAGTAAATTCATGCCATTTGTGTGGCACCAACTTGTGAGCTAATTATAGGAAACTTTAATATTGTGCCCTTTAACTTGACCACAGACAGAAAAGAACTGAATATGAGCATTGATTTAACATCATGTGAAATTAAGCCTGAAGGGCATTATGTCCTCATAAAGCATAATTACTCCTAAAGTTTTATCTCAAATTGTCTCAGAGGAACTCTCACCAGCAGGTAATAAACAGACTTGGAAAAATGTCAGTGGCCACATTAAATATCCCCTAGTCTGGATGCGGAGGGCAATTTTATGTACAGCTAAGCATAGTAGGAATAGCTCTTGGTTCTGAAAGCTCGGCTGGCTCTGATGTGAGGATGTCAACATGAAAAGGGGAGGGGAGGGGGCTTCTCTGATAAATGGCAGTTTCTGCAAGATCAGGATGTGTGTCAAATGCAGCATGACCTTAATGAGGACCCGAGAAAGGCATGCAACTCATATTAATAATAATCTTTTCTTTCTAATACCCTATTTCTAAGCATAGTCCATACATGTACTGCTAAATAAATTAATGGAGCAGGGGCCATTTTGTCAGTAAAAGATAAAGAGAAATAAAAACACTAATGAAGGAATAAGCACGAAAGAAATTAAATCACTGAGACTCAGCCGTCAGGACCATAGCTGCCTATTCATGGGCAAATGAGCATCAGCAAACGTAGAAGTATGTTTCCTGCGTACCGGGGAGGGACTTGAGGGTTTTGCTTGTCACTCACACCTCCAGATAGCTCACACCCCGAATACACGAAGGGCTTAGAAATGATGCCTTGTTAGGATGGTTCCCAGGGGGCCAAAGGTTAACACTGCATGGGTGATGAAAAACCTGGTGACCTGGGGACAGCCTACTGGTCGGGAGTGACTAGACCCAGGGCCCTCACCAGAAACAGAACACCTGCCATTTCTCTGGAAAGCTAAAAAGTTCACAGTCATAACTCCGGTTGGCTCCAGGAACCCCCTGGCAATTTCCTTTTGGCTGAAGGTATAATGGGTCATTTTGGGGACTTCATTGCCATGTCTCCTCCTGGGCCATCTGCTTGAATGTGGCGTCCTGTTCTCAGTGCTAAGTGCTCAGTGCAGTGAACCTCAGAGAAGCTCCCTGGGCGTGGGGGGACAATGCCGAAAGCAGGTCAGTGAGGGTTTATGAATCAGGCCCGAGAAAAGGTAAGCATGTCTCCAACTCTAGGCACTGCAATCAATCTGCTGATCTTTTTTAAAAAGTCACAAGAGTAAGCAATAAATCAACCGTGAGGGGTAGGTCCCTTGCCATCGAACTGTCTTGCAATGCAATTTGAAATGACTTTGTAGTGACCTTGCCTACTTGTAATTTCAAGGCTCAAAACAAATGTTCCTTACGTATTACATGTGGCGACTTACTTGGGGAAAATGTCCTGCTTCTTTCAGATGGTCATGTCAAGCAATTAGGTGGCTGTCTGGTGACTCTCTTCTCTCACAAATGGACAGGCTCAGGGTGTGCATTTGGGATTCCAGTCAGCTAGAGCTGCAAAAGCCATCTGCGCCCAGAATATGTGTTGTGAGAACATATGGCCTCGGCTAACACCAGGCCACAGACACCGAAACAAGCCTGACGTTGGTGCCATTAAGAGCAAACATTAAGTGTCATTGCGACTATTCCCTGGCAAACCTGTTCCAAGTGCTGAGAGAAAGGCACCCTGGTGACTTGCAGAGGCATTAAAAAAACAGTGCCAGGGCAGGAGTTGAGTGGCATTTTGTGGCTCAAGCTGTGTGAGTGCCAACTGTGACTGGGAAGCCAAGGCTGAGAGGACTGGGCCCAAGGACAGGGCTCAGAGATAAGTTAGCAGGAAGTGTGTGTTAGGAGACTCTGCTGTTGTTTACTCACGTGGATGATTCCAAGTTTTCCAATCCAGGTGATTGTGATCTTTGAAAGTTGTGACCTTGGAATGTATTGTTGTTGTTGTTAGGTATCCTCTAGTCATGGTGGACTCATAGCGACCCTAATAGGGTTTTCAATGGCTGACTGTTTTGGGATTGCCTAGGGAGTGGATTGCCACATCCTTCTCCCATTTTTGCAGTGCTAGGAATTGAACTCAGGACCTCAGAGACTGCAGTGAGGCACTCTACCAACTGAGCTAAATCCCAGTCCTTGGAATATATGGATGCGAGAAAGTACCACCCAGGATCCTGTGCTTTAAGGAATATTTTCCTCCTGCAAGTGGAAATCTGTGTTCGTTTCTCTGTTCATTCCAACCCTAGTCCATCTCATAACTCAGGGATCACATTCAGAAGACACAACGTCTGATTTGGGGGTCAGTTTTAAAACATGGAGCATAGGGAAGCATATTCTTAGAGCATATATAAGTTTGGTGTCTGTCTTTCTCTCTCAACCTCTCTCTCTCTCTCCACACACACACAAACACACACACACACACACACATACACACACACACGGATTCAACATTATATTTGCAAATAGCGCAAGAATCATGTGCATAGGTACTTTATTGATTCGCCTCAGCTGTTAAAAATGCCCTAATAAATCTAGTTGCTACCAAAGGACCAGCTATAAAAATAAAGCCCAGCTTAAATTAAAGGTGAAGCTATTAACATTTGTCCTGCAGCCTGTAAGACTCTAATGAATTCCTTTCTGCCATTAATGAACTTGAACCTTAGCTGAAATGGGGCTGCAAAACCCATTGGGGTTTCCTTGTTCCTGCTTTTCATTGAAAGCTTAACTTAGGAATGGCTTGAGCTCAGTTACTCCACAACAGCTTCTGGACGAAGACAGAGCAAGAGAAGCAATAAACGCACCACTTCAACAGCGCTTAGGACTGTTAGGTACAATGCTCCAGCAGGAAGTCCCTATACAAGAGATTTTATGGACCGGAACAGGCAACGCCATGCACCATGCGCCCAGAAGGGTTGCTCAGTTTCAGCTCCATGGACACTTTCATCAGGATAATTCTTTGACACAGGTGGGCTTTCCTGTGTATTTGTAGAATGTTTAGAACATCTTTGGCCTCTGCCTATGAGATGCAGTAGAACCTCCCACTCCCCCAGGTGTGACAACCAAAGTTGTCTTTCAGACTTTCTAAAACATCCCCTGGTAGAGATGAGGAAACTGTCCCTGGTTTACAACCACCACTCTAGAGAAAGACCTGATTCATTTTTCCCTTTGCCATTTTCCAGCTGTGTGAATTTGACCAAGGACTTGACTTCTCTGAGCCTTAATTTCCTCCTGTATAAAATAGAGATAACTGCACTTTCAAATGTACTGTTTTTTTTGTAAGAATTAAATGAGATAGCATATAATGCATTTACCACAATGCGTGGCAACTCATCTTTTAAGTAGAAGTTACCACTATCATTAACTACTTTGACTTTCTAGAGTGTTCCAAGCAAAGAAGCCACATACTCTAGCTGCTTCTCTGCATGATCCCACTTGTCAGGCACTTAATCCAAATAGAGAGTAAACTGAGAAGCACAAGTGGCCAGAGAATCTCCCCTAGAGCTCCCTTCTGGAAATGCAATGCCACTGCCTTTAGATGGAAGCACAACCTTCTTAGGATCAGGTTTGTGGATACTGAGGCTGGATAAAGACAGGGAAAATTAAGGAGACAGGAAGCAGAAAGAGTCACCATCCACCTCCCCCACCAAAGGATCTGGTTTGTGTTTCTCAAAAAATGGCTGAGACTCAAAAATATCAACACAACTGACAAAAGTTGGGAAGACTGCCGGTGGAGAGACAACACTCCCCTTTCTGAGAGACATCTCAAAGAAAAATGTTAAAACAGCTAATAAACCATTCTTAAGGTCAAAACTTGTCCTAAAACCTGTGACCTTAGAGTTTTAACCTTATCAGTACTCCCTTCTCACCCATAAACCTGCACAATGCACCTCATAAACCATCTTACAATTTCATTTATGGAAAGAATTTTTTAAGGTAAGAGAAATAAGTAAACCAGTTCATACTTGTGATACTTAATTTTTAAACTTTAGTTTTTAAACTTTGCTTAACCTTTGAACCTGTTTGTAAATGACATCCTTTGAACAATGTAACTTTAAAAACCACAAAATCACATATACAAGGGGGACTCCAAAACACTGGAATTTATTTATAAAAATTGTGAATTTAATTTTACATGTTCAAACTTCAGCCACTTTCAATGCACTCTCTGTCTGATGCAACACACCTATCAAGATGTTCCGTCTCCACTGCTCAAAACAGCTTTTGAGCTTGTTGACTTTGGTGCCTTTTAGTACTTTGGCCATTTTCTCTCACCTCCTCCATATTGGCAAAATGTTTTCTTTGATGACATGTTTCATCCGGGGAAACAAAATAAAGTTGCACGGGGTGAAGCTGGGCGAATAGGGAGGGTGGGGCACAAGGGTCATACCATTCTTGGTCATAAGCTGCCGATCATTCAATTTGGTGTGGATGTGCTGCCACAGTGTAAGAACCAGTCACCTATTTGCCACTACTTGGAGTGCTCCATGACACGAACGTCTCAAAACTTCCAGATAGTAAAAACTCTGGCTACCATTTGCACACCAAAGAAACAATTATTGTTTTCTTGTTTGTTTCTTGTTTTTGGGTGTCCTCTCCACTGCATACAGCTATTGTTAAGACCTTTAAGTGTATCTTTTTCTTAATGCCCAGTGTTAAATCTACGTGTACTTTACTCAGCAAACTCCAATCTGGCTGTTATGGTTTGACCTAAATTATGCCCCAATATTCACGTTGTTTGGTCCCCAGATGGTGACAAAGTCCTGGGAGGTTGTGGAACTTGCAAGGCAGGTCTTTGGCAAAAGTAGCTCCTGGCGAGGTGGGATTTTGGAGGGTTTTACCCCAGACCCACAACCCTGGTCTCTCTCTGGTTCACCATGCTGTTAGGGTGTCAGTCACAGGCTCTGCCACCGCCACTGCCACGCCTGCTCTGCAGCCATTATGGACTGATTCTCTAACTGTGAGATCCCAGTAAGCCTCTTTCCCCATAAATTTGGGTTGGTTTTTCTGCTACAGCAATGGCAGCTGACTAATACAGAAAATTGCTTCTGGAGAGTGGAATCATTGCTATGCAGAAACCTAACCATGGGGTTCTTAGGTCTTTGGAACTTTCTTGCAGGAGGAGTTTGGAAGAGTTGGAGATGTGAGTATGGGAAGCCCTGGAGGACTCAAGGGGCAGTTCGTTGAGAGTAAGGAAGACCAGAATGTCCCCACCAATAAAAATGCAGATGGGGCTTACATTGTTTTAGAGGAAAATGAGGACTGTATTGAACATTGGACTAGAGATGATCCATGTTATATTCTAGCAAAGAGATTTCCTGGATTTTGTTCATTCTCTAAAGATTTGAGTGAGGCTGAATTTATAAGTGATGAACTAATCGACTTGGCAGAGGAATATCATGACAGTGACAAGATATAGGGAGCATGACTTGGTTACTGCTTGCTTCATTCTATAATATTTATGGAAAAATAGAGAAAATGACAGAACAGGAAGATCTGGAAAATGTTCAGTTTAAAGTGAGAGAAAAAGCTGAGGCTTGTCTAAGGTTACTGAGGACAGGGCTGGCTTGAGCTAGAAGGTCTTAACTGTCAAAGAGATAAGCCACAGTAAAGAAATGCCTCTACCTTGACCTGTTCACTGGGACAAAAGAAATTCCCTCAGGGCACAGAAGGGTCATACAGACCCCTCCCATCTAAGACCCAAGCTGTGAAAAGGGAGTGTCTGAAAAGCTATGCCCTGGATTTAAAAAGGGAGTGTCAGAAAAGCAAGTGTCTCCCAGAAACCCTTCTAAAAGGGGCCACCAAGGGAAATGATTTCTTGGCTTGGGTTTGCAGAAGCTTCTGTTGCAGCTATGGTTCCAAAGGGTGAAGCTACCTCTCAAGCTGGCAGCAAAGCTTGGCAATGTCCACATCGTGCTGGTTTTGCAGGCATGCAGAATGCAAGAGTTAAGGGGTGTGGGGGCTACCATCATGCAGCATGGATAGCATGGAGGCAATCCTGAAGATAGCCTCTGAAGCCATGCAATGTGTAACAGGGTCAGGTGGCTTGTGTAGAGCCTCTAAGAGGCTGGTGTGTGAAGCTTTGAGAGTGGACCCTGAGCACCAATGGAGACTCCAGGATGTTAGATATGCCAGCAACATGAAACGTGTTGAGAGAGCTACTAGCAACAGGTGGACCCAGCCCAAGAGGACCACAGGGACAGAGCCACATGGGCCTGTTCCAGGCCAACTGATGCCAGTTGTCAGAGGCCAGATGGTGTCACATGTGCTAGATGCCAGACTTCTACTGACAGAATTTGTTTGTCCAACAGGATATTGGCCTTGCTATGGATTGATCTTTCCTTTCTCTGTCCCCATTCCTCCCTTTCAGAATAGAAATGCTTAATCTGTGCCATTATATGTTAGAAGTATGTAACCTGTTTTTTGTCTTGAAAGGGCCCACAGCTAAGTTTGCCTTGGGTTTCTGTGGAGACTTGGATTTTTGAACATGGTTGAGACTTAAATTTTGGGGATTCTTGAAGTTGGACTAAATGCATTATGAGATGGCCATGATGCTCAGGGGCCAGGGGCAGGGTGTTATGGTTGAGACCTAAATTGTCCCCCAGAGGTCATGTCATTTGGTCCCCAGCTGGTCGCTCTGTCCTGGTAGGTTGTGGAACTTTGGGAGGTGGCCTTGTCGGAAGGAGCTCCTGGGGGTGGACCTTTGGAGGTTTTTTACACTGGACCCACAACCCTGGTCTCTTTCTGTTCCTGGTCCACCATGCCATGAAATCATCAGACACAGGCCCTGCTGCCACCACTGTGCCTGCCCTGCCACTATAATGAACTGATTCTCTGACTTTGGGCTCCCAATAAACCTTTTTCCCCAGAAGTTTGAGTTGGTTTTTCTGCTACAGCAATGACAGCTGACTAATAGACTTGTTTCATACCGACTTGTCCTGAAACTCTTTTCAGTGATGTAAGTCAAGATCCTGTCTGCCCCTGAGTGGAGGTCCCTAAGGAGAACTCTTTGGGCTACACAGCACTGGATTGCATCTCCTGATGCCATGACAGATATGACCTAGACACGGGGCCTTATCTTTAGCAGCCCTAAGAATGGGTGCAAACTAAATGCAAAATCAAGATACCTGGCAATGAACAACAAAAAACATCTCGCTGGTGACCAACAGACCTCAGCAGCCACTGGATATGGGTCCCAACAGCATTTCCAGCTACACCTTTTGCTTCATTTCTTTGATGTTTCTAAGACCTCATGCCTGCAGCCATAGCCCTGTGGAATCCGATCCCGTCAGATCTCGGAAGCTAAGCAGGGTCGGGCCTGGTTAGTACCTGGATGGGAGACCACCTGGGAACACCAGAAGGTGTAGGCTTGGGAGAAGGACCTGGCAACCCCCTCCCAAAAATCAATCTGCCATTGAAAACCCTATGAACAGCAGAGAAGCACTGACAATAGTGTTTCCCCTGTTGTACAGAGGGTCGCTGTGAGTTGGATACCGACTCGACGGCACCTAACAACAACAACAAGACCTCATATTTGCACTTGGCATTTCTCCATCTGCAGGACAGTGAAGGAAGGGAAGCTTGGGGAGGACAGGGCCTCTGTCCACTGCTATGTTCCTGGTCACTAGGACAGGGCCGGACTCAGAAGAAGACTCAAGACATATTTATTGCATGGCAGTACTTCCCTCTGCATGGCTTTCGCGGGGCCTTCAGCTTCGGCCTTGAATGTGTTCGCAGCAAGAGAGAGCTGTGTGGCACTCTCTCGACTTTAAGACCCGACTCTCCTTTAATCTTCACAGAGCTTAACGTTAGGAATGCTTCGCGATTCTTTCTGACAGCAAAGCAAGGAGGCCAGGCATGGTTGATCCTTGTCAGTGTGATTTGGTAGGAAGACAATGGGCTTTGGTGACTGACTGATCCCAGCTCCGACACTTGCTTAGCTGCATGCCCTTGGGCAAGCTCATTAATCACTGTGAAACTCAGTTTTCTCATCTGTTAGAAGCAGGCTTGACAGTGCAACCCAAGGGCTAAAGTTATAATTGAGATGAATGATTATTTCATGCTGCCATGTGTACACCCTGCCTTGAATAATCCTTTGAATTAGTACTATTGAATTAGTGGTATTACACCCATTCCCCATAGGAGGAAACTGAGGCTTGCTTAGCAAGCAGCAAAGCCTATGTTTGATGTCAGAACGCCCTGACTATCCAAAGCCCAGTGTCTGGAACATGGTTGTCATTCAGGATTTATTGAATAAATGAATGAGTGGATGAAAAGTCGGTCAAGCTCAAGATTATTCCAAAATTCTTAGTGCAAGAAAAATGTCTTCATATTCATTTATAGTTAGCACCCTACTTAATTCCAGTCATCCAATACCTGCTGAGATACTAGACCATGTTTGACATAACATATTTATGGGTGAAATGGAATAGAACATTTCTGAAGGCAACAGACATTTTAGGTAGTCTTCCCTCGGTATCCACAGGGGATAGCTTCCAGGCACCTCTCAGATACACAAGTCCACAGATGCTCAAGTCCCTTATATAAAACAGTGTAGTACTTGCATGTAATCCAAATACATCCTCCCATTTACTTTAAATCATCTCAGGATGACTTAAAATAGCTAATATAATGTAAATGCTATGCAAATAGTTTTATAGTGTATTATTAAGGGAATAATGACAAGAAAAGAAATATCTACATGTTCAGTATAGACATAGTTCTTTGAAGGTTTTTTTTTTTTGGAGGTACCGGGGGATTGAACTCAGAGCCTCATGCCTGAATGCTTTGCAAGTACTCTTCCACTGAGCTGCAACCCTAGTCTATTTTTTTTTTTTACTTTTTATTTTGAGACAAGGTCTCACTAAGTTCGCAGGCTGCCCCTGGCCTTGAACTTGCAATCCTCCTGCCTCTGCCTCCCAAGTCACTAGGATTACAGGCATAAGCCACTGCTCCCAGTCACGGTAATTTTCTTTTAGTATTTTTATGCACAGTTGGCTGAATCTGCAGGTGCAGATCTTCAGATCCAAAGGGCCGACTACAGTCACGTTCAAGAGTTGAATTTAGGAAATCAGTTTGAAGCTTAGAATAAATGTTTAGACATCCTCTTGTCAGTGTGTGAAAATTTCCTGACTACTATAGCCCCAAAATGCCCCAAAATGCTCTCACTATGTTCAGACCAAAAAAGAAAGGACAGAGGGGCCAACTGCAGCTGTGACAAACATAGTATATATAGGTGGCTTGAAAATCCTGGATGTAGATGCAGCCAGTCTGATAGCCACCTTCCTTTGATGCTTTGTCCACCCCTGACCATTCCACTTCATCCTTCTATTTTGGCTTGATTCTGGGTATCCTACAAGTCTATACACAAGACCTCATGAAGGGGTGATATTACCCCAGAAGGGTTGGGGGCATTTTGCTACCTCCAGCCTGCCATGGACTATCACCTCCCAACATGCTTTGTGACTGGTAGTCTTGAGCTATTTATATTTAGGACCTAGTTTTAAATCAGTTCTTTACGAAAAGGAAAACCTAGAGGTGGCAAGATAGGCTGGGGTTTAGCTCAGTTGGTAGACCACCACTCTACAGTCTCTGAGGTCCCGGGTTCGATTCCCAGCACTGCAAAACTGGGAGAAGGCTGTGGCAATCCACTCCCGAGGCAATCCACTCCCAAGGCAATCCCAAAATAGTCAGCCATTGAAAACCCTATGAGGATCCCTATGAGTCAGATACAACTCCATGGCACCTAACAACAACAACAACAACAACAACAACAACAACAACAACAGAGGTTGTAAAGGTCGACTTTCAGATGTGCTTGCCCCCGAAGGATTGTTTGTTGTTGTTGTTGTTGTTAGGTGCCGTCGAGTCGGTATCCGACTCATAGCGACCCTCATAGGATTTTCAATGGCTGACTGTTTTGGGATTGCCTTGGGAGTGGATTGGCAGGCCCTTCTCCCATTTTTGCGGTGCTGGGAATTGTAAGAACTCTAAATCAGTTACCAACATTGAAAAGGTAGGATTTTTAAGTTCTACCTTCTGCCAAAAGATCCTTGGATGTAATTATACTGGACTTGGATTTCATTCAACAGTAGGGGCTGCAGTTGAGTGGCAAGGCAAACTTCACTCACTGACGTAATCCTGAGGGTATGCGAGTTTACAATCCTTACTAAACCCACTGTGGAAAGGAATATTATCACTGTCTTGTATTTACTGAGCACTTTGCATGGCCTCATTTGGTTCTGATCTGCAACCCACTGATATGCCTATGAGTAAGGCATATGAGGAAGGTTCAGGGAGGTTAAGGGCATCTTCAAGGTCACACAGCTGGCAAGTGGTAAAGCTGGGATTCAAGCTGGGTCTGTCTGGCTCCAGAGGCTGGTCCCTTCCCTCACAGTGAACGGCATCTTTTGAGGAACAATTGTAAAGGTCCCACAGTCCTCTGTGCAGGTACACTCCATGGAGATGGGTCTCGATCAGGAGTGATTGACAGGTTAACGAACCTGCAGCTTAGCTTCACTCTATATGGCGTTACTGGTGGAAATTCTGATGCAGCTAATACAGTTAAGTGAGTGAGTTGCAGCCCCCTTTAGTATCTGTCAGACTGGCACTGTCCATTAAAATGAGGGGAGCCTCCTTAGTTGATGGAGGGACCCTCACTAAAGGGAGAGATCGAATGGGAGGCCTCCCTGTAAGAAAGGTGGAGCTATTGGGGCTTATGAAGTCTCTAGCATCCTAAAGTCCCACGGTTTCTGCCAGCCCCTCCCCCCTTCCTCCAGGCTTTGAGAAAGATGCTCATCTGAATCCTTCTCCCCTGTCCCCATAGAAGGAAAGATGCCCAGAAAAGAGCCCTTGGAGACATCTGTGAGTTGGGGAGCAGTGCACGAACAGGCCACATCACAAAGGAAATGGGGTTTCCTGGAGGGTCTTGTCTGGTAGAAATTCCACAGGAAAGTAGATGGTACACAGAGAGTGAGTAGCTCAAATGCACACTACACACGTACATAGATAAACAAAAATCACTTCAGCGATTTGGAAAGCCCAGTGGGGCACAGAGGAGGGACGACGTCCATTAAGACCCAGAGAGGAAAGCCCTCCTCTGCACCAAACATAACCCCCATGAGGGGTCAATCACCAGGCTTCTCGCCAAGGACTGGGTCAGGACATCACTTCAACGCGCAATAGCACAGATGACCCACATTGCCCCAAGAGGCTTCACTTTCTCCTCCCCTCAGATGGCCTCCTGTTGCCCCAGGTGAGGCCCACACTCCCAGGTTCAGATGATCTACCTCCAGAGGACCTTGGACCCGGCGCACCTCCTCTCTCCCCGCCTGTGCTCTCCCTTCCAGCATGGCTGCGCTTCTCCAGGTCCTCAGTGCAGCCCTGTTCTCTCTTATCTCCACACCCAGAGGCCATCACATCTACTGATGCCCGAAGTCATTTTCCCCCCCACCTTCCTGCTCTGAGCTGGTCAGCAGGCCAACGCCTCCACAGGAGGCCCCTTCCTTCATGGAGCCGCATCACCCTGTGCTTTGCACTCACACGCATTTAAGTGACGCCATTTTTTTATGACTCCCTCCCAGACGTGGGCTCTGGAGGAATGTCTGCGTTCACTGCCCATCCCAGGTCCTTTCTTGTTTCCTATAGATCTAGGGTGCTCAGCAAGGATTTGAGGAAGGATTACTTGGATGAGAGGGAAGGGCTCCCTACTGTAAAACAAACACATCATCATGCAGGAACCAAGGCGCCTGGATGGTCTTGTGGAACCCCAGCAGCCTATGTCCCACAGAGTGATGGGAACCTGCAGTTTCCCAGCTGTCTCAATCTAGGGCAAGACCTCCCCTCCAGGGAGCCATTTTGCCTGACGTTAGTGGCCTGTGGCCTCTTGCCACAGAATCAGACAGTAGCTAAGGGAATGAGCTCTTGAATATAAGTCCCTGTGTGCAAACCCCTGCTGTACCATCTACTGTTGTGGGAGCTTGGCAAAGTCACTCAACCTTTCTGAGCCTTGGCTTCCTAAAAGGGGGCTCCCTGGACTTGTGAGGATGAGATGAGATAGCACTTGTGGCCTTTAAAGTTGCTGTTGTTGTTGTTAGGTGCCGTTGAGTCCGACTCATAGCGATCCTACATACAACAGGGGAAACACTATTGTCAGTGCTGTTCATAGGGGTTTCAGTGGCGGACTGATTTTTGGGAGTGGGTTGCCAGGTCCTTCTCCCAAGCCTACAGCACCTGGTGTTCCCAGGTGGTCTCCCATCCAAGGACTAACCAGGTCCAACACTGCTTAGCTTCCGAGATCTGACAGGATCGGATGCCACAGGGCTATGGCTGCAGGCGGCCTTTAAAGGGTGGGGGTGGGGGGGGTAGTGGTATCTCGAGCAACTGCTGGGTAATGCTGGCTAATGTTGTGCCGCCTCATTCCTGTGAGAGCTTTTCTTTGTGGTTTCTTGGCCCTTCCTGAGGGGTAGTTAGAACCTGGCAAGACAACAAGGTTTTCCCTCCTGCACTTTTTTATGGGGTGCTTCTGACAGATGGCACAATCTCTGCAGGGTCAGATGCAGCCTCGTGTGTGTGCGCGCGCGTGTGTGTGCGTGTGTGTGTGTGTGTGTGTGTGTGTTACCTGCAATTCGCCTGGTAGAGGAGATGGAGAACCAAATCATTGGAAATACTGTGCATCTGGGTGGTCCCTTTCTTCTGAAGGGCAGGGCCTTGGACGGCATGTGCTCACCACGTGCGTTCTAAACCTGAGGGCAGGCGACAACATGGCGTCTGCAGACCTACATGTCCTTGCAAGTTAGCCACCACACAGAAAATGGAGTGCCTTCTACTCCACCAGGTGGTGGCCACATCATAGCACATGGCTGAGAGGGTCCAGAAAATCCATCCATGCAGCCCCAGTAAATCCTATACGAACCCATTGGTCTAAGTGAATCAAAATGTGGCTTTCTGAGTCAACAAATATCAAGTTAATATCCTCCTGCTACATCTTTTTACTCCTCACACCACTCTGAATAACTAATCTATTGTCAGCTTTACCCATCTAAGTCTCTTACCACATCGTCCACCTGCCACCACGTCTCACCTAGGTAACTGTGACAGGCCTCTCACTGGTCAGCCTGCTTCCACTGTTGCCTATCTGGTCCACTCTTCTCATGACAACCAGGAAAATCATTTTAAAACACAGTGTATGCCTCTCTCTCTCTCTCTCTCTCTCTCTCTCTCTCTCACACACACACACACACACACACACACACACACGCTGTTTAAAACTTGTCAAGTCACCTTGTTTTCAGCATCAAACAGCAGAGTAATGTGGCCTTCAGGACCAACATTTCTGCTCCTGCCAAACTCATCAGGGCCAACGTTGGGCTCCAGCCACACTGGCCTTTCATTAGCTGTTCCAGAAGCCACGTGCCTTTCCTGCCTGGGGCCAGCGTTCACAGTGTTCTTTTGCCTGGAACACTCTCTTCTCAAGCTCTTCCCTTCACCAAGACCATGTCCACCATCTCTCCTGAATGCAAATGTCACTCCTCCCCCACCCCAGAGTAAATCAGATCTCATTATCTTCTCCTGTTGTTGTTGTTAGTTGCCATGGAGTCGGGTCAGACTCATAGTGACCTTCATAGAGTTTGTGATGGCTGATTGTTTTGGGATTGCTTCGGGAGTGGATTGCCATACCCTCTTCCCAGGTCCTTGAACCCCGGTCCTCAGAGAGTACGGAGCAGCACTCTACCAACTGAGCTAAACCCCAGCTCTATTTTCTCCTAGGGCTCCATTTATTTTTTGTCACAATGCTTCACACATTTTACAGTTCCATACTTATTATTAGACTTATTTGCTAAATATTGACTTCTCCTACCCATAACTAAGGTCCTTACTGGGCAGGGCCATGGATGCTATTATGTAGGTTATATCCCAAGGCAAACCACAGAGCTAGATCTATGGTGAACTCTCAATCAAATATTGCCTTTTGTTTGTCAGTTTACTTAAATTCAATTCCACATCAGGTTTTAGCTGAATCTTGATAAAGGAAATAACAATTTTTTTCATTTTAACCACCAAGAGTGTCTTTGGTATTCTTCCTCCCCCCCTTGACTTCACATACTGAGAGATGTTGTTGTTGTTAGGTGCCATCAAGTCAGTGTCTCATAGCGACCCTATAGACAACAGGCAAAACACTATTGTCAGTGCTTCTCTGCTATTCATAGGGGTTTCAATGGCTGATTGTTTTTTGGGAGTGGGTTGCCGGGTCCTTCTCCCAAGCCTACAGCACCTGGTGTTCCCAGGCAGTCTCCCTCCAAGTACTAACCAGGTCCAACACTGCTTAGCTTCCGAGATCTGATGGGACTGGATGCCACAGTGGCACTGAAAGATGGTGGTACCAAATTCTATATGTTAAGTCACAATGAGCTTATTTTATCACTTCATTCATCAAAAGCATGCTCTATTTAGTAGCAGTGGACCAGGGAGATAATACTCTTAACATAATTACAGCCAAAAGCCAAGAGAGTTGATATTTAAGTTTGCTTCGTGAATGTACTGCTTACTTCAGCTTTAAGTGTTGAAAGTAGCTCCCGAAGACCTGTTTAGTCTACGAAGTCCTTCCTGCCAAGCCTCCCAGCGGGCAATCTTTTCCTGACATTTGCCACTGTCCCCAGCCCTACTCTAATAAACAAGTTGATGAGGAGGGAGAAACTTTCACTTCTCTGTCTAGACTAAAGGCACAAGGCTTAAACATAAATAAGATCCTGTGCATGGGACAGAATCGGGGAGTGTTTTCTTCTGCTGTACATAGGGCTGCTATGGGTCAGACCGAACTCGATGTCACCTAACAACAACAAGATCCTTCTTAGTCAACTACTTGAACTTCTCTTCATCCTAAAATCCTAGCTCAGTTGTCCTCAGCAACAGGAAGCACTCCTGACTATGCCCCAGGTTAGGGCCCCAGCAGTGGATTTTCACAGTGCCCTGAACTTGCTTAAAGCTGGTCTTTCACCATACTGTCTCTTAATTGCCTTCTCATTCGTTAGATTTGAGAGCTTGATGCTGCTTCTGGTGCCCAACACACTGTTTGGCATATAGTGGGTGCTTGATAGTATATATTGAAAGGAAGATGAAAGATGAAAAGACAAAAGGGAGCAGGGAAGGAGAGAGAAAAGGGAAAGAAAGCTTGTAGATTTCATGTTGGAGACTCCAATGGAAAAGCAAAACAAAGTTTTGTGAGAGTCTCATGATCTTTTTTAATTTTATTATTATTATGATTTTTTATTTTATAATTTTTTTATTTTTTGCAGTACTGGGTGTTGATCCCAGGGCCTCGCACTTGCATGCTTTGCAAGTACTATACCACGGGGCTGCAGCCTCAGCCCATGTTCTAGTTTTTGAGACAGGGTCTGGTTAAGTTACACAAACTGCCTGTCTTAAACTTGCGATCCTCCTGCCTCCACCTCCCGAGTCGCTGGGATTACAGGCACGCGCCATTGCACCTGGCTCAAGAGAATCTCATGATCTTAATGGAGGGAGATGACATGAGTGAAAATCAATACCAATTAGTATATGATTAGGGCAGACGCCCAATGGCATTAACTAGGGCTCTAGGAGTCACTTGTTTTTCCTGAGAAATCTGAGGCAAAGAAAGTAAAAATAAAAATTGGTGGACAAAAATAAAAAGGAACAAAATATGAGCACTGGGAAAACCCATTGGCCAGGCAGTCTTCATACATCAACAAGGAGTGGGAAGGAACATTGTGAGCCTCACCTTTGGCAGCAATATCTTCCTCCAACAAAATGTGGTATGTGGAGAGGTCTGTTTCCAGGACACTAATATCACACAAAAGCAATCCAGTGCCATGGGGCTGCCCAGAGAAGCTTCAAACCTGAATCTCCAAGCAGCTCTGCAGAGCCCATGACAAAAATTCATATTCTCCAAGCCTGATCTTTCGGCCTCACTAAGTTCAGCTGCACTAGAGGAGTGTGAGACGGAAATGCCAAGGCTCATTTCCCGCAATCACCACCCTCAGTGCTGACTTGGCATCTGAATTCTAAGTCCTCAGTGCATCAGCTCTGCCTCCATGGTCTGCTCCAGGAGGAAGTGACTGAAAGAGAGTGAAAGAGAGGACTCCAGGCAGGGTGCCAGGCACCTCAGGACTGAACACCATGGATCTGCCAGGTGAGCCACACGTCTGGACATCCTCAACGTATGCGCAAGCTGTGTTTCAGTTTGGTTTAATGCCATTCAACAGTCACTTTGCAGCCATCATCCTCACTGCTGACACTGTTTGAGTTCTTGCTAAGTACCAAGCATCAGGTATCTTGTATCTGAAACCACACAGCAGCCATTTGGTAGAGGTCCCTTTTACAAGTCATCTTACATTTTACATAGGAGGAAACCAAGGCCCAGAGAGCCTGCAGGATTTACCGAAGCCCCACTTGAACCCAGCCTACCCTACTCCACAGAATGAACTCTAAACCTTGGGATGCTACTGCTGAACCCACCATTCCACCAACTTTCACTTCTTTCCTTTAGTCCCTGAGGTTGCTTAAGTTTTCCAACTGGTCCTCTGACTCCTGCCTCATGTAGGGGCCAGAGAACTATAGCCAGTGGACCAAATCTTGCCTGCTACCTGCTTGGATAAGTCAAGCTTGATTTGTGCTCATTCATTCACGTTGTGTCCAAGGCTGCTTTCGTGCTGCAATGGGCAGACTTGAATAGTAGAGACAGAAATCACATGGCCTACAAGGCTGCAAATATTTATCTGACCCTTGACAAACATTGTTTGCTGACTGATAGAGCAGATAACACAGATATCAGGAAAAAGGCTTAATTCTCATATTTCACTTAATGCAGACTGCAGTGTACTATGTATGTATGTGTGTGTGTGTAGAAGTTATTCCTATCAATCTCATTTTATAGATAAGGAAGCTGAGGCTCAAGGAGTTGAGATACCTTGAGCAAGGTCACAGAGCTAGTAAACGACAGAGCTGGGATTCAGCCTCAGACAGCCAGGCTCCAGAGCCTGTACTCCTAACCACATGATGCTCCTTATTGCCGCAAGCCCAGCACTGCTTCGGCACTGGCCATCCACTGCTAAGCACGCCATGGCCCTGCCCATGGGAAGCTCCCAGTGAGGAAGAAGATGGCAGCCCACATGATGAGCGTCTGGATGCAGGAGAGCTGGGATAGGGCTGTGGGAGCCCGGGGGACGTGTACTTGTACAGGTAGCCTTGGCCAACACCAGGCTCTCAGAATGTGCTGACAGCAGCTGGTACCTCCAGAGGAAGAACAACACACAAGAACGTGGGCGGCAGGTGACACAGTCACTTCTGACAAGGGGACTTTCTCCAAATCTACTAACAACTGCTTGGCCACATGAGTCCCTACGGTTCTTCATTATAATCAATCATTCTAAAAGTGACTTGATTGCTCTAAGCTGGGTGCTCCCTGCTGCTAAGGGAGCCATGTGAAGGAAATGGCTTTTGTTTGGGTTGTGAATCCACATTCAGAGGAGGAAATGCATCCACTCCTCCTGTACCTAGAGTTGGAGAGCATGAAGGTAGCCAGGGAGGAAGGAGCCATTTCCATGCACTCTGACAGCGCATGGGCATCCCCACGTGGCTGGCATGGGTGCGGTGCTAACCACCAGGGATGGCGTTGGATTGCACAAGTTTGGGGAGAGTTCTGCCTTTTGCCGGAACTCCACGTGCACCTTTGAGGCTGTGGACCTGTCTCTGGAAACATCACAGGATGACCTTACTTCCCACTTCTAGACCATCCTGTCTCCCCACCTTAACCTTCTCTGCATTAAAGAGCTCATGTTCCACCAGTGCTGGTGATGGAACCCAGGGCCTCATGCACGCTATGCAAGCGCTCTGCCAGTGAGCCACACTCCCAGCCCTCATCAACCATTTTCACTGCAATACGTCCCAGATCTCTTCAGAATCCTCTTTCTCTTGGAGTTTAAACTTGAAAATTTATATCATAATCAATTACCAATCAATATCCTTATGATAATGTCTCTCAGATCTCAAGACTATGAGAAAGATCGTTAATCAATGTGATATAATACACTTCCTAGAGCTAAGTAATGATATGAGTTTCCCCTCTCACTTGCTTTACTAGGAAGCTTATGTTCACTTTTCCTCTTCTATCCTAACTTTATTTATTTTACTTCCTATCTTCTGTCACGTAATAATCACTTTTGGTTTTATAGTACTTGTGGGTTATATTATTATTATTTATTAATTAATTTTGAGATAGGGTCTTTCTATGTAGCTCTTGCTGGCCTAGAACTCTCTATGGAGTCCAGGTGGGTCTCAAACTTGCAGCAATCTTGCCTCTGCCCTGTGAGTGCCTGGATTACAGGTATATGCTACCACACCCAGCTGTATTTGTATTTTATTATAAACCATCTCATATAGCTACTTCCCAGTTATCAACCCAGTCTCATGCCTACTGTGCACAGGAGGTAGGAGATGCATCATAAATACTCCTGCTTTAAAGATGAGAATTTGACTCGGGACTCATGAAGGATGAAATTCTTTGCTGGTTATCACATGTTGATACTACTAATGATGCTGCTGCCAATAGTGATCATAAGAGGAGCCAACGTTCATTAAGTGTCTCCGCCCTGACAGGCGATTTCTGACTGCCTTACAAGTGTGCCACTTCATTTACACCTTACAGCCAGCTGCTGAAATAATATTATGAGACACATATTAATTTGGAGAAATCGAAACACAGAGAGGTTAAGTAATTTATGCTCCATCATGGATGCAGAAAATGGCAGAGCCGGCGCTGGCGCGGAGGCAGCCTCTCCTCAGAACGCGTGCTGCTGTGCACCACGCTCTACTACCTGAGCTGTCAGATCACGCTGGGCCACTGCACAGAGGATTAAGGGGTCTTGGTATTTCAGAGGAAGCAAGCCATCCATTGCACCTCTGGACCTGTCAGAGCCTGGACCTTACTCTTGGCAAGGTTGCCGTGAGCACTGGGAGTTACTTGCCACTGACTACCCAGGAGCCGTGGTTCCTGGCTTCCTTGTGAGCTGTCCAGTGCACCAGTATCTCCTCCCGATCCCTGTGGTCCCAGTCAGTCCACTGGGCTCAGACACAGGACTCGGAAATGGAGAGGCTTCCCAGTCATCGGTCCAGCATGGATTGTGGAGGGCAGCCAACACCTGGCTTGAGATCGGACCATTTGTTTTAAAGGTCCCTGTTCAGGCAAGACAAGGGCAGGGGCAATCAGGGGACAATCTCTAGGCCAGAAAATAGGAAAGGAGGAAGGAAGGAAGCCAAGACATCTGCTGGCAGATCTTTACTGTACCTATTAGGTGTCAGACACTGCATTATATAAGCCAAATACTCTTCACATTTTTAAATAAGGAAACTAAGCTCACAGGTGTGAGGTGACTTGTCCTAGGTCACTCGGCAGGCTGTGGTGAGCACACAAAAAGGCTTCACCAAGTAGTGAGAAGTCATCCACTCGAGGAAACCGGATGTCACCTCTGCTAGGTTACAGTGGGGGATAGGGAGGGAGGATAGCACCCCTTGGCTGCAGTCTGGGGGTGATGGGGCACTGAAAGGATTCAGGAAGTGTGAACTCTCTGCCCAGAGAGAGGAAAGGCAGGCTGACTGCTTCTCTCTGAGCCAGGGTGGCTGGAATGAGGACCTCGTGCCCCTGAGTGCCCAGCTGTGATGTCCCCAGTAGAGAGCCTCTCTCATCTCCTACCCCAGCGGGCGAGAAGTGGGCCTGGGGCTGTGTGCAGACTGGGCGACCGCCAGGAATCAGTGCCTAACTCGCTCTACCCACACGCCCTTCTTTTTGCAAGAAGAAGGGAGGGAAGAAGGGGAGGAAGAAAGGAAAGGAGGAGGAGGATGTTTATACTTTTGTGACTTGGCCAACACAGGATATCCTTGTCACTAGGCAGAAACCATGGGCACATCAAGTGAGAGGCAATCAGAAAAGTCCTTGTCACCTGGTGATTTGCATGGGAGGAGATGGGACTTCTCAATAAGCACAGACAGACGGTGTATGTCCCAGAATGGGATATGAACCTCACCATGGTCTAAGGTTCCTGCAGGAGAAGACCATGAAGGGGTTAAACACAAGACAAATTAGATAGCAGGAAGCAACAGAGTCACTCTTGGTCCCTGAGGAAACAGCAGGCCTCTCAGAGAGCCACAGCACCAAAATCAGGGGAGGCCCTTGACCCACCTTCTCCTGAAGTTTCATTTCCACTGCTGCTCTTCCTGTTACCTGAGATTTGCCCAAGTTCCCAACAAGGTCTCAAATCAAGGGCTTTGTCCTGTCTCTGCGACCTGACACCCAATGCCCATTGGTAATTGTGGTAAAAATAAGAAGAATGGAGGCCACAATTGACCACTGGCTCTGTACAGCACATGATGCTAGGCCCACCATTCGCTCTCTCAGAAATGAAGGGTGGGCTCTTTAATGGCACTTCTGCAAACTGCTGGCTGCCCTGAATTTTCCGTTCATCTGCGATTAGATCAGACCATAAACTTCCCCCCTTCCTTTCCCCTTGTGAAAATTCTGCAGTGTAGGCAGGAATCCAGGAGTGGGAAAACCTTCATTGCAGCTCCTGCCAACGCTCTGCAGCACCAGAGAGGATGGCACACTGCAGAGTTCAGGGCCTGACACTTGTCCCTGGCAGGTGTGCAGTGCAGGGCTATGTCAGGGGCAACGATCCTACTAAACCCACGCTGGGGGTAGTTTCCACAATGGATGCTTGGCTTCCCAGAGACGTTCCCTGATCTACTAAAGTTTTACGATTCTTTTGGTCATGGCAGACCACCCCTACCTGGCCAAATCTTTCCCCTTTACCACAGTCACCTCATCTGCAAAGTGGGAGAGGTGAGGCTCGCTCTTGGCAAGCCCTGCTGGAAGGCAGAAAGGAGCTGGTGAACCTGCAGACACTTTGAAAACTTACACAGAGCTGTTGAAGAGGAAGAGATCACTGCAGTCATTCTTCCTTTGAGTATAAGTATTAATATTTTCATCAGCCAGATCTGCCTGCCTGACAGTACCGGAGCGTAAGTGCCTTCAGCACAGGAAGATGTCTCCAGTTTGGTTCATAATAGCTTTAGACAATCTGCAGGATGAAATAACTTCCTGAAGCAATCCCGATACAACAATCAGCCATTGAAAACACTGTGAGGGTTGCTATTAGTCCGAATTGACTCGATGGCACCTGATAACAACCACAAACTTGGACTAATCAAGGGGGAAACAGAGTCCAAGTGAATGCAAAGCAAGTGGTACTGAAATAGAGAAGGAGTTTCCTGCCTCTTTCTACAGCAACTGACCCCTCTCCCACATAGAAATAGAAGTGTCTGTAGCTCCACGTCAAAAAAGGCTTAGAGGTGGCCTGTGATCTCCAGTTCTGTGGCTGTGAATGAATCATTTTTAGCAATGCAAATCACTGGCTGGACAGCTTCCTGTTGCCTTTTCTGGACTTGAGATGATGACGAAGGGTACTGAGACACAATCGCTCACTCTTGTCTCCACCCCTTCTGACACCCAGTGATTCCTCCAATGATAAATCCAAAAGCCCCTCCATTCTTCTGTTTGTTGGGGCAGACAGCTCCCCCAGTGTATGGACCCACAAAGAATAAACCAAATGCTTTAAGACAAAGTAGCACAACCTTAAAAATGGTAGGAAAATATCCCCAATCATGTAGTAAAGGAGAAGTCATTTGAGAAATCTCAAGAAAATCTTGGGAAAGAATTCAAAATGCTAAGAGATCTAGGGATACGACTAAGCCAATGCTCTTTTACGGATGAGAAGGAGCCAGACCAACTGGCTATTAGGTGCATCTGATGATAGCAAAGCTGGAGACAGAGAGCTGGAGGTGACTTTTTGGAAGATGCAGCATGAATAGCCAGGGCCTCTCTCTGGGGCATTGTGGACCAGGGCACAGTCCCTACATGGCAAATGCACCAGGGTTTGCAGGATAGGCAATTCCAAGGGATGCTCAGTGCCCATCCTTGACAAAGAACAGCCAAAAGAACAAAACACTGATCCGAAAACACTCAGAATAGATCCACTGGAGAAGGTGAGAGGAGGGTCTGGCAAGGCACCAAAGAAAGAAGAAGAAGAGAAAGAGGAGGGAAGGCGTGAAAAAAAAGGAGAGCAAGGGAGGGTACAAAGAGTTGGGAAGCTGGAGGAAATGGAGAGAGAAATAAAGAGTTAGGAAGGGAAAAAAAGAGGGAGAAGGAGAAGGGAAGGCAAAGGGAGACATAAAAGGAGAGAGGAGAGAGAAAGGGCTGAGTTCTGCTGGATTTGTAGCATTTGAGGTCTCAGGGTGAGCTATGGGTTTGTACCACTTGCAATGGTCACTACAGTGTCCTCTATACTGTTTTGGATGCATGAACTATTTTACTTATTTTAAAAATGTAAGAGGAGGAGGAAGAGGAAAGAATGAAAATGAAGGAAGAGGGAGGAGCTTCCTTTCCTGGTTTCTATGACAAATGCCATCAGTGGCCTGGAGTAATAGGAAAACAGCAGCATCCCTGACTCAGCCCTGCATGGGAGGCCCATGGAGCAGGAAGCCTGAGTCTTCCCTAGGGCTGCTTCTACCAGAGGCCCCTGACCCTGGGCCAGAGGGAGGCGTGGTTCTTCCACTCACTGATGTGCTGAAGAAGGGGAGGCCCTGGACTTGGCATCCAGTTCCACTTCTGCTTTCAACTCAGCATGCCACTGAACAGTTCAACAAATGTTCCCCGAGCTCCTGCGCTATGCCAGGAACCGTGCTGGGAGCTGGCAAACAAGCGAGCGACTCTGTTCTTCTTGAGGCATGTAGAGGTGGAGGGGAGCTCAGAATCCCCTCCCCATCTATGAAATGAAGGGGATTGTCTTCATGGGCTTTAGACTGGGATTACGTGGAGACGTGGGAGTCCAGGGTGAGGCTCAGAGTGACTGGGGGGTGTTGAGCTCCCTCACTTTTTCTAGAACAGCTCCACTTTAATTCCATTGCAGATATTGGAATTCTGCTCAAGCTTGGATTTAGAAAGATGATTCCACTGCTAAAGGAAATTTGTGAATCATTGAGTGAGACACTGCCCAGTGTCTAAAGTTTTTAAGTCCTCTGTTTATTTCTGAGGTGACATTATTCTTTGAAGTCTCTAACTATAAGAATTCAATCATTCATTCAACAAATATTTATGAAGGTTCCTCAGTAAATGGGGCTACAGATAACAAATAAATAAATGAACTATCTAATAAGACAGGGCACTGCTACAGAAGGAAATGGAACACGGAGAGGGATCAAGGAGAGTGTCCTAGAGATGACAGTCTTGGAGCTGAGGCTTCGTGGTGAGAGAAAGCCAACCTTAGAAGAGCTGGAGGAAGAGAAGTCCAGACCAAAGGAACAGCAAACACAAAGGCCAGGTGAGGAGACTGGCTCTGGCAGGGCCAGGGGAACCAGCTCACAGAAAGCACAGGAAAGATGGGGCGAGATGACAAGGGATGAGGAAAGTGGCAGAGCAGGTGCCATAAGGACTTGAAGAATGTGGAAAGGGTTTGGATTGAATTGTAGGGGACATTTTTGTAGGGCTGCAAAGAAGAGTCTGATGTGATCTGACTGCACTGTAACTCTAGTAGCTGCTGTGTGGAAGACACATACTAAAAGCAAGCCAGAGGGAAACCATGCTGGCAGTGATATAGACAAGAGACCACGGAGACCTCAGTACAAGCAGCAGGAACTGTGTGGAAAGGCCGGATACGACACACAGGAGGACGAGAAAAAGATTTCATGATCGGTGTATATCTGACATCTTTCTAGACTCCAAATATAGAAGTTTGGATCTTAACCTCACCTTTTAGTGCCTATTTCTGTCTTCAAGTCTATCCATCTTAGTATTTAAAAGCCAGTTCCCTTTGTCTTCTCCACCTTTGTGGGGGAAATGTGGATTTAGATAGACCCAAAATATATACAAACCCCCTTTCTTTATTGAGAAAGCTCCTGGGGCAATTTCCAAATTGGAAGGGCAAATGAAGGCTTGGATTACAACATTAATTCGTTGATTTTACATGGGTGTGCAGCAATGCCTGCCAGCAGATTTGACCAGGTAATTAATTGAATACAAATGGAAGGGAATGGAAACTTTGACTTGCAAGACCCAGGGGTAGGTCAATAGTCACTTTGAAGTGCCTCCCACAGATTCAGCTCTCTGCCTAGTACTTCAGAGGACGAAGCTAAGTGTTAGATAAATTCCCATCCTATAGAAATGCATTCTCCAGCAAGGAAAACATGGCCGACACATGAAATGGTTAGCTATCTGGCCAGCTAAATGGAGGGGAGACTCAGGGTCTCCACCAGAACTCTGAGGCTAGTGGCAGAGGGGTTGTATTCCAGTCCCACCCCTGTAACTGAGGACAAGTCACCTAACCCTTCTGAGTTTGCCTCCTCTTCTTTAACACAGGGACAATGCTTTCCAGCCTTCCTAGTGGACACTACATGAGGTTTGAAACTGCTTTGTAAGTTGTTAAGCGTGATATAAATAGTAAAGGTTGTTAATACTGACCCTAAGCACAGAAGGAGAAGGGGGAGGGCCAAGTGTCAGCAAATAAAGCTGCTTCTGAAAAACAAAAACCTAATCAAGAGCCTCCTGCTTAAAAATCACCAATGACTTCCCATTGCTTAAAGCGGGAGGTGGCAAACTATGGTCCCCAGACCAAATCCATTTGGTTGCCTGCTTTATAAATACATCTGCATTGTAGGACAATCCCATGCGTTTGCTTCCATACTGTCTATGGCTTGTTTCTTACCACAACTGCAGAATTGGATGATTATAACAGAGAACGTGGAGCCTGCAAAGCTCAAAACATTTTCTATATGGCCCTTCATAAAAAAAATTCACACTCCTTGGCCTAAAGAATAAAGTCTAAATCCAAGTAACATGAAAAGTACCCCAATATATAAAAAAGAATTGGGATACATGAAATGAACCAAATGCCAACATTTTGTACCATTTCCCAGGGACTCATTCCATAGAAGGCTAGCATTACAAGGTCCTTTGTTATTGCTATACTAGGAATCTGGACTTGAATCTCTACCATGTTTATTACCATGCCAACACCTAATAGGCTCCCAATAATGTCTAACTAAATTAAATCTGGGGAGAAGGACCAAGCAACTCACTCCCCAAAATCAATCTGCCATTGAAAACCCTATGAATAGCAGAGAAGCACTGACAATAGTGTTTCACCTGTTGTACATAGGGTCGCTATGAGTCAGACACTGACTCAACAGCATCTAACAACAACCACCACAAATTAAATCTGAGTATAACTTGAGAAAGCATAACACACTAAAACAATAGACATCGTTCATTGATTCCAGAGACCTCCTGAGAACTTATCATTGAAAGGGAAAGAAAGTTGGAAGTTAATTCATTCACTTTTAATTCACTAGCTATGCAAACATTTATTCCACGCCACCTGTAAAACAACTTCCTACAGGTGGGAACACCTGTAATCCTAGTTACTTGGAAAGCCCAGGCGGGAGGATCACTTGAGCCTGAGAGTTCAAGGCCTGGCTAGATAAGACAGTGAGCCTATGCCTCCTAAATAAATCAATTGAAACAACAAAACTCTACTTTATGCCATAGAAGCTAAGACAGATTAGATAATATAGGGTTACATTCATTCTTTTCTATAAAAATTCACTTAAGATCTACGAGGTGTAAAGCAGGGGGAAAGGGCTGGGGGTGCAGAGTAGGTAGACAACACATCCTGTTCTTAAGGAGCTCATAGTCTAGTTGAAGAGGTTGGAAGTCAGCAGATAACCACCATACAGGAAGACAAGGACATGCCAGAGTCTGCACAGTAGGAGTGGACAGGGAAATGGCAGGTTTCTTGGGAATGCCATCCTTGTACATTGCATCCCCTGAAAACGTACCTACAATTTACTGTGCCAAGGGGAAGTGGAAGGGGCCGACCCACTCACCAGTGTCTCCTGGCCTCCTGTTAGATTCTATATGATGAGCTAACACTGACCTAAATGACCATTTTAGATGGTCATTTAATCCTCACAGCAACTCTGTGTGGTTTTATGAAGGCCAGGTCATATGTTCCAGGTCAGCATGTAGAAGATCCCTGTCCAGGACAATCTTAAGTCAAAGCCTATGCACTTAACCGCTCACTGTATTGCCTAAATACACTCAAGAAAAGAGAACTGGAGGTGCATTGCAAAGAAAGCCTAAAGTTCATGATCCACAGAGATAGTGTGAAAAGTTTCTATATCTACCGAATGGACAGGGATTCCACAAGGACCATCCAGTGTGGACAAAAGGAACAGGTGGAATATAATCAGCTGGCTTGTGTTCAGTAAGTCAGTCATCAAGGAAGGACAGAACAAAGTGGTGTGAAGATCAGCAGTGACTCCCAGCCACTAAGCATACAGCAGGCTGCTGTGATCACTCCAGGGAGAAGTTCTGGACTCTGGCCAGGATATTAATTAAGCCCTAATCATCATGGCCCTGGGAACTCCCCATCAATTAGCGGACATCTCAGAGCCCATGAGACATGAGGCCCTGCAGAAGGTTATTGTTTAGTCAGGTATACGCCTTAGGATATATCTATGGTGGGCAATCAGGACAGAAGAGTTGGAATATATGATTTATCTAAAGAGAAGACTGTGTGTTTCCTAGATTTCCCAGGCTCTGTCTAGACACAATAACTTCCACAGTAGCTTGATAGTTCAAATTTTCATTCTCAATTTTTCATTTTTTATCTACAAAAAATATAGTGTGAAACCAATAAACATGAAAAAACACCCGATCTTAAATTCCATAGTGAGAATGATGAGATACAGTATCTCTCCCACTTTATTGGCAATGATTTAATAAAATCATCATAAACTGACCAAACACAGTGACAGAGGCACTGATGAAAGAGTCTTCCTATGCAGCCACGATGAAGTTGTAGATTAGTAGAATTTACTGGAAGGTGAAGTGGTAAAGTGGTAATATCCAGAAAATGTAGCAATGTCTGGCCACTTTGACCCACTAATTCTTCTTCTAGGAATTCATTCCAAAGACATAATTAGACAAGTGCTCCAGTATTCACATACAAAAAAAGTTACTTACGGCATCATTAATAACACCAGATATTTAGAAGCAACCTAAATATCCACAAAAGAGTATTACTTAAATAGAACATGGAATAACTAGATAATAGAGTCCTGTTAGTCTGCTTTAAAGGATGGGAGGAATCTGTAAGCTGTAAGTGGAACTTCCTCCTGGTTTTTCAGTGAAAAGGCTTTCTGTTCATAAACCTATCCATGCACACAAGGCATGCACATGTGTTGCACAGTGAGATGTTCGGAATGAACCTCACTGAATTGTTGGTGCCTAGTGGCTCTTCCTGGGTGATGAGATTTCAGGCAACATTTTTTTCTTCCTTTTAAACAATATAATATTTGAAATTTTGCAATGAGGACATAATATCTTTATAAACAAAAAACCAACTCTTTTTAAGGATCAAAGGAAAAAATCTAGATGGCAATACATTTCCCAGAGAAAAGACAGGGCTAAAACCAGAATGATGGCTGGTTTTCAGAAGAGAAATGTGGAGGGCTTTTGAAACCTACTGTCATCCTTGCACAGAACAATTGGTCCTTCCCAGTCCTGGAGAAGGCAGAAATGCACAGTGGTTAGGAACATGTGCTCCAGGGTCAGTCCTTGGGCTCAAGGGTCAGTTCTGTCATTTTCTAGATGAGCAACGTGGATAAATGACTTGCCCTTCTGCACCTCAGTTTCCTCATTTATAAAACAGAGGACTAATAGCATCTGCCTCTAAGAATGTCACAAGGAAGTAAGGAAGAGAGTAAATGAAAAACACCAATCACAATGCCTGGCACATAATCAATGTTCACTAGACATTAGCACTTATGAAAATCAGCTTCAGACAATTGTAGCTTCTATGAGTTTACATCCCAGAATGAAGCACTAATGCACACTTAAAGAGAAGAAAGTGGTAAAGGATAATTAGGCAAAGAAATCCATAAAAGTAAGCACACAGATATCTAGGTTCTATGTGACAAGGGTACAAGATGCATGAATTCAGGCATATTGAAATATCATAAATCTTAATTGCTCACTCTGCAAAATAGGAATCATACACAGAAGGTTATTTTGAGGATTAAATGCCAAGTGCCAACATCACACATGGCAACCTTAGGTTTTCAACACCTATTTTCTACTGTGAATAAACTATAATTATTATTCAACTATGGGACAAATAATGAGCTCCCTGTCCCCACAAGCATCCAGGCAGGCTTAATTACTACTTGAGGAAGAGGACAGAGAGGACTTAGTCATGGAACGAGGGACTGGGATACTGGATTCGTCTAGAGAGCTAACAATCCTATGCAAAATCACAGAATCATGGAACTCACTTTAAAGTGGGGTTGTCTGGGATTGTCGTGCAGAGTGACCAGGGAAAGTGGCTCCAGCGGGGTCATCTCCCCAGACTGTTAGGTGATGACGCAGCTCTCGGAGGCCAGCCCTGCTTTTCAGATAGGTGAGGCAAGTGTGAGAGGCTTCCCCCAACTTTGCTCATTCTCTGCTTTAAGAGAGGCAGAGAGTCCACCTGGTTTATCGACTCTGGAAAACCTGCAGAGGGTGGCTCCCCACGTTTGGGCTAACGGAGCCCCATGCATGATACTGAAAGTTAGGGTACACCTCCCCAGAAACACACAGCCACTCACACCCTGGCACCCACAACAAGGAGACCCGGCTGCAGAGTGGTAATACAGCAACGACAGGAAGCACACACTGAGTGCTCCCTGCTGGGCTTGGGGCCAGAGCCTCATGGGCATTGGCTCATGGCTCCTCCTCACTGGACCTGCAAGTCTGGATCCTTGCTATGAGCACAAGCTGACTCCACAGATAATGAAGCATGAAGTCCTTCCATAAGGAAGAGACAGGGTCTGAACCCAGGTCTAAGGTACCCTCAGAACGTGAAGGTGGGTGAGTGCAGGGGCTGAGGGTAAGCTGACAACTCAGCATTCAGATGGATCCCAGTCCCTTTCGGGGGTCCCTCCAGCCCCAGGGGGTCAGGTGAACCCTCTCAAGGCAGGCGGGAGCAGGGAAAGCTGAAATGGCCTTGGGTGTCATCTAGGAAACCCAGGGCAAGAAGACTGAGAGACAAAACTTAGGCTGCACCCCATCCACTGAGCAGGGACCCCAAACAGCAGGATGCAAAATGTTCCCAACAGCCGCTGCTTAGGGAGCAAAGGACCCTTGCAAGAAAAGACAGTGGTTTTAGTCTACCTGGTAAGGCTCCTGCACCACACCGAATACTCTCTCCAAGGCATGGAATGCACGTTTTCTTTTAAAATCTCTTGACCAACCCAGACAGGCTTGGAATTCACCCAATCCCATATCCCTCTGACTTGCAGAAAACCCTCTGGTTTGCTTTGCTACAGCATACAGCTAAGGACAGTCCCCTGAATCCCTCACAATGGTTGCTGTCGTTAGGTGCCGTCAAGTCGGTATCTGACTCATAACGACTCTACATACAACAGGGAAAACACTTTTGTCAGTGCTTCTCTGCTATTCAAAGGAAATAGTATTCTTTTTTTTTAAACCACCAAGCGTGTCTTTGGTATTCTTCCTCTCCCCCTTGACTTCATGTACTGAGAGATGTTGTTGTTGTTAGTTGTTATCAAGTCACTGTCCTACTCATAGAGACCCTACATACAACAGGTGAAACACTATTGTCAGTGCTTCTCTGCTATTCATAGGGTTTTCAGTGGCGGATTGATTTTTGTGGGTGGGTTGCCAGGTCCGTCTCCCAAGGCTACAGCTGGTGTTCCTAGGCGGTCTCCCATCCAAGTACTAACCAGGCCCGACCCTGCTTAGCTTTCGAGATCTGACAGGATCAGATGCCACAGGGCTATGGCTGCAGGCTCACATTGATAGGGGTCTTTAAATCCTTTCTCCAATCACTGATACTATGTATTCACATACCAGGCAAGTCCCAAGGGATTCAAGTAAAAACTACCTGGTTAAAAACATGGACTTTGGACTTGCAGACACCTGGGTTCAAATTCCAGCTCTTCACTCTCTGTGAGCTGCAGTTTCCTCATCAGTGCAAGAGGGGTGATGATACCTCATAGATGCGTTGTAAAGAGTCAGTGAGGTAATGTCATATTGGAAAGGCACTGGGGTGCAGGAGTCAAGAGCACTGACTCTGGGGCCATGTGTGTAGGTTCAGATCCTGGCACTAGCTGTGTATCTTGAGGCACATTTCTTAACCTTTCTGAGCCTCCACGTTCTCAACTGTAAAGTGGGGACAATGATAGTGTCCATGGCTAGAGGGGAGTTTCATGACGCATCGATGAGTTAAGGCTTGGAAAGTTAAGTGCTTAGAACAGCACATGTCGCATTTGGGGGCACTCAGTAAATGTGAGTTGTTATGATTAATGCGTGGAAAGCTCTCAGCATGGTTAAAAAAAAGTAAGTGCTCAATAAATGGTGGCTGTTATTATTATAAGGTACACGTTCCTCAGAGAGTTTCATGCACATTTATCTCCTGGAAAGCAATAGAAATGAAGATGCTAGGGGAGAATCTTGTCCTTAAGTAAATGTCACAGGCATAAGTAAAAGCAGCCATGGGGTCTCTTGTCCCTGCAGGGAAGCTAGGCCCTTCACTTCCCCTGCCCATGCCCAGGCTCCCCTCTGCCTCTGGAGGCCCTGCCCTTCATTCAGTCATCCATTCTCTCAATGCATGCTCATCAGGCACCTACAGTGAGCCGGAGGAAGGGCGGGGGATTCCCAAGCAATGAGCGGGACAGCTCCCGCCCTGTCCTCCTGGAGCTTACAGGGTAGTGGGGGCGATACACATTAAATAAGTGAGCACACAAATGATAATTTTCATAACAGCTGCAATTTGTGTCATTAAGGATGTGAGGAGAATATAGAGCGGGAGCCCTGATGTCTAGCAGGAGTGTAGGGACAAGGAGAGAGTCACTGTGAAGGCTGCTTAAGGAACTGGCATTGAAGGAGAGGATTTATGGGTGAAGAAGAGGTGATGGGTGATGACTGCTTGTGCAGGGAGGAAGGGATGCAGGCGGACAGGTATTTTGTCTCAAGGTCCTGCACGCAGCAAGGCAAGGTGCCCTGCTCACTGGGAATACAGAGGAAGGGTACTGACTGATCCATTTCTAGATGCTCCCACTCGAAACTACTCAGCTACGAGGTTGGAATTGGGTGACTGTGGTCTCTTTCCTCCCAGGCACTCCTTGTCTACTTGCAGAGGCTGCCTGGCCTCAGATGCTGGCCCCATAGACCACACGGATGCCGTCCTCGGCTCCACCTCCCAGAGGCTGCAGATGTGGCTCGTTTGGCCCACATGTGAACTTCAGCCAAGGCTCTACAACAGGGGACTCTGCCCTCTGAATTCCCGCTGATGTCTCAATCTGGCCCTGGACACACACTCCTGGGTATCATGAGGCTATTTAGGAAGATAAATTTCCCTCACCGAAGAACAGGGAAACAGCATGAAAGAAAATAATGGCTCCCGAAAGAGGAATTTGTGATTGACATGAATAGGGATGAGCCCTTAGGAGCATCATGTACCATCAAAGAAGCAAACCTCCAGGTCATTTACTTCTTGGCCTGTTTACATGTTATGGCAAGAAGACGTGTTTAAGCTTCCCATAGTTTCACACCGGAAGTTGACGTTCTGGGAAAGGAAGCTGTCTGTCCTAGACCCACTACATATCTTTTGGAATTGACACATTGGGAGTGTGGCACTGTCCCCCAAATGGTACTTTTTCTATCTTTTCATTCAAGACAGCAAGCTTCTTCCAGGATCAGAACCGACCCCCGGCTTCCCCTGATAAGCAGCCCACCGGCTGTCTTGGTGATCAGATGTTTCACAGGTAGCCTAGCTCACTGTTTATCTAAGTTGCCATTATGACTATGACAGAATGATAGTTTAACTGCAGAGGAAGCCTTTCGGATAGCTCCTCCGTAGAATCTGCAGACCGGGAATGGCCAACAGGACTTCCTACGTGAAGAGGAGAGGACCACCCCATCCTAACTGGCAGTTGTCCTTGTCTGAGACACCATCATTAGATGCTGCTGCAAAGACCTAAGAGAGATGTACCCAGGACAAGTGTGTACTTCCCTTCCCTCCCACTGAGGCCCAATGGCCCAGCAAAGCATGAAAGGGAGACCTGGGCTCCTAAAGCGAAACAGTCTCGAGTCGGTGGAGCTTGTGAAGCAGCCTCACCACCGCAGGAGCAAATCCCAGCAGGTGCGATTCAAGGAAGATGGGGCCACTAAGAATCCGAGTGGCCTAGCGGAGGTGGATGTGCAAACTCCTGAGGTCCCGGCCGCTATGGGGAAGATGCAAGCATCCAGGCACCATCACCCGCCCACCTACTCACAGTCCTTCCCCAGGTCCCAGAAGTCCGGGGGCTTTCGGAACATTGCGATCCAAACGTCCCCCAGTCTCAGGAAGCACTTCCCGGTTTTTAAAAGGAAGAAACTCACAGCCAGCAAGTCCCTGGTGGAAATGCCAACAGCGTCCCAAAGTGCCACCCAGGTCAACGGCGACCTCTCTGAACGGGACGTTGTGTCTTCTGATCTTGCCTGCTTAAGGCTGGCTCAGCATCTTGAGGATGGGCCTCGAAGTGTCAAGATGCCCCACCCTTTTCTCTCTAGGGTGCCCAAGGTGCAAAGCAACGGGCCTGTTAGCATCTGCGTGGAAGCTGGGACTTGGATGGCCTCAGAGAAAGCAACAGCGGCCATTCAGGTCCCGGAAGATATTTATCATGGTCTGTCCTGGGAAGCTGGAGAGTCCACTGTGTGCCCGGTCAGCTCGGCTGAAATAAGCAACTCTTTACCCCCTTTGGTTGACATGTGTGCAGGGGATGGAAGAAGGGTGCGGACATCAGGTTCAGAAAGATCCCCTTCCTGCTGGAATGCCACCACCGGTGCCAACAACATGCCAGGCACAGGAAAACTCAAACCTGAAATGCTTTTGCCCAAAGACAACCCCGATGACAAAGACCTTGGTCCACTGCTGTCTCAGTCAAAGGAAACACGCACTCCCTCATCTCCTCGGACTCACAGCTGCCCCGCACCAGGTTCCCACAGCCTGCCAGCCCACCCAGGAAGAGCCTCGGACTCTCCTGCGTCGAGTGACAGTCACCAGGACCTGGTGTCACTCAAAGCTAGCAGTACATCAAAGTCTGCCCCTGGGTGCCAGGAGCAGACGGTGAAGAACCCCACCCAGCCAGACACCCTGGAGTTTCAGAATTGCCCCCAGAGCGATCACCTCCCACCCTCTCTTCCAAGGGGTGAGACCCAACTTCCAAGCAACAGGGAGATTAGTGACATCAATCACATTCACCTGGCACAGGGTGAACTCTGCGACCTCCAAGGCCGGCTGCAATCTGTGGAGGAATCGCTGCACTCGAATCAAGAGAAAATTAAAGTCCTTTTGAACGTGATTCAAGACTTGGAGAAAGCCCGGGCTCTCACTGAAGGGTAAGGTGGAGTTTTTTTTAAACATTAAAAAGTACTAAGTGAAGTCATCTGCCAGGACAGGGGCAGAAAGCAAGAGCATGGGTTTCCATTGGTAAAATGTCTCCGAAATGTTTGACGTCCATTATTTCCCCAGATCGTAACAAACGGCTTCTCTTTGCTCTGATTGGGTTTCATTTAATTCCAGGCTTTGGTGGCTTTGGGTGGACTTCTACTGCTATTTGCTTTTGTCCTCAGGGGTCAACAGGCATGGGTAAGGGAATAAGGAAGCTTCAGGATCAAAAATGATTCTATAAGGATCAGGTTGATAAATGATGGAGGAAATACCAGCAGGCAGACACTTCCCCATCCTCTTACGGGGTCACTGTACTTTAGTTCTCTGTGTTTTTCACGAATAACTCGAGGTGCCCACAAAGCTTACTGCTGACCTTCCCTGTGGCTGACCACTTTGATGACGTGGGCCAGTCCATCACTGAGAAGCTCAGTGGAAACTGAAACCAGATCCCAGTTACGTGAAGAGAAGAAAGTCCCAATATGCCTTCCTGGGTGACTCAGCAGCAGAGTGGGGAGGGGCAGGCAGTGACTTGTTGAGATGTGGAACTGTTTGTCCTTCCCAAAAGGCCCTCTAAATACCGAGAGGAAACCCTGGCTACCGCTCACTGAAAAGGGTGGGAGAGAGTAGTTAGCTGGCATTTGCTATTCGGGATCATAATCCACGTTGCCTTAGGAGGGAGTGCATGCCAGCGATACACAGAGAAACACGCTGAACCAAATGGTCAGCAGTTTTCATAATCATCTCCACCCACTTGCAAAATCCCTTGTCACACAGGATGGTCGTGAGCAGGAAACCCCTCAGATCTGAGAGTGGTTAAAAGATGCATAAAGCCCTCTAGAAATATGAGGTCCCATTGTTAAGACTTTCTTGTTTCCTTAATCGTAACGGTCATGCAACTTCAGGGCGTAATGAATACTGAACGGTAGGGACTAAGATGAGTTGGCAGAGTATGTCTCTCTCATATGGCTTTTGCTCCTAGATTTATCCAGCAAATACTCTGTGTTGCAGGCGCAACTTTTATCGAACTGGTCAAGACCTCAACAACTGCAGTACCTGCCAGAACACGGCGTGCATCATATACAGGTATCTGGTCCCAACAGAGGTCTGCTCTGCAGAGCACAGACACTGCAGACACTGCAGGTCCCAGGAAAGTGAACTTTCCTAAATGTAGAAAGACATGAGAGAGGCAGAGACGAGTACCTGAGACTTAAAACACAAGGTGCTTAACGGTGAAATGGGAACATCTGGTTCCAAGGCAGGGACTGCTCTGTTTCCTTACCTCGGAGTCTACGAGGAAGTCCTGAGTGCAGTCTGCCCTGCACGTAGGTGCCCTGTCAGCTCTGCATGCACATTTGCATCTCTTCTTACAAGTACACATCGTGAGGTGCATGTTAAAGTCCTCAGGGAAATCCAGCCATTTGCCTACCTCACGTAGAGCATTTTCTTGAAAGCAGAATCAGGATTCACATCTAGAACTTTCTAATCCCAAACCTGTGGTCTCAATTATTCCACCACACTGCCTCTTCTTCCACAGTAACTGTCCCATGCCATACACTTTCTACAGGCCAAGCACTGAGCTGGACTCTGCAAGTTCATTTCTAAACACACCATTGCCTTCCAGCATAGGGCACAGTTGCTGCAATAAAGTAGGTGTTTTTTTTCCTTTTTTTTTTTAAGCACTGAAAGGGTTGAACCCAGAGCCTCCTGCATACTAGGCATGTGCTCTACCACTGAGCTGCACCCCCAGCTATCCCTCCACCCTGTTTTTCTTTTTCGAGACAGAGTCTCACTAAGTACACAAGCTGCTTCTGGCCTCAAACTCATGATCCTCTTGTCTCAGCCTCCTGAGTCTCTGGGATTACAGGCATGCATCACAGCACCCAGGCATAACGTGGATTCTTGTAAGTGAGAAAAAGGAAACATCATATCAGTACTTCAGTAAGAATACTGAACATGGAGAAGAAAGGTCTGTGCTTGAATCTGCAAGTCTGATGTCAGCCAACTTGGCCTCGCCTCAGTTTCCTTGTCTGTAGAGTTGGAACAGTAATCCCTGTTCAGAGCTGCTACGAGGACCAAATGAGATCATCCATGTAAATGCGTTTTGTGACTGCAAACCTCTGGCTCATTACTGTTATTACTAGGAAGATCGATGCCTCCTTGGCTGGAAGCCCACTTTGGGTGGCATGGTGGCAAAGAGGCCCAGAGGAATCATTTCAGTTGATGATGCTAATTTTGTTTGAGAAACGTACATGGCTTTGCTTTCTGCATTACTTTTCTCTTTCCAATGAGAAAGGCAGCTCAGTGCCTAAGCAAACTGCAGCCCCACTAGGTCACCTGTGTATTCTTTTAGAGAGTTCCCTTTCTCTCTGGCAGCATCCTGAGGTTTCATCCTAACAAGGGACCATGATCTTGGGAGTCAGGCGGTACTTACACTTAGTCAGGGATTGGACTTTTTGCTTCCTTACAGAGAGGAGCCATAGGACCACATGTTTTCATGAACTGACAGAAGACTCAAGACAAACACCCCCAAAACAAAAGAATGTGCTTTCTACCTCAGAGTGAAGCCTTTCTCAGAAAAGGTAGCCTTGGGGAAGGTCTACAGCATTGGAAAGTTTAAGTAGGCAGTCTCATTAATTGCTATCCTGTTCCTCCTTCTTTCTTTACGTCTCGTATCTTAAGCAAATTTTCTGATCACTAGGAGGACAAAAATCATTAGATGTCTAGACAGCTAGGGAGGACAAAAAACTATTCATCATAAGCAGGAAGATTTAATTTGAACTAACTTCATTTAAATTTTGGATAGTCTCCCTTCAAGAGGCCAGATGATATATTTTCTATTAATTTGAAATGATTTTTTATTTGGCTCATGTAAGTAAAAAGAGCAAGTGCTTACTTCCCAGTCTACTGTATGTTCCATGACCTGGCCTTGGGTGAGTCATTTCTGGCCTCTGGGTTTCCTCATTTGAAAAATGAGAGGCTTGAATTAGATAGCCCCAATGGTCCCTTGTAGTTCTGACATTTTGTTATTCTAATCTGAATTCAAAGTAACAATATTTGTTTAAACTATGACCTTTCCCCAGGTCTAAGGATGTTTGTATTTTTCTAGTACTTAACTTCAAACATCCCAAGCAAACATTTCGCATGAAGTCACACCCCTGGGTGGGTTAGCAAACCTTCAGGCATAACCCCCCACTCCAGAAGCACGTGTACTGTTTGCCTATGTCCCTCATTGCCATTCAAAGCCACACTGTTCTCCCAGACAGTAGCTGTATCCTTGCATCTAAACCACTGTGGAGGAATGGGCAATTAATTTGATGAAAGCAAAGAGATCAGAGCAACATCCCCATCATAGCAACAGACGGAAGATGAGGGCTGTCATTTTTTTTTTTTTTTTTTTTTTTTTTTTTTTTTTTTTTTTTACATTTCAAATGACTTCAAACTTGTGTTGTGTCCTGGAAAGTCAGATCTTAGAAGCTAATGAATAAGTGATGTGAAATACTCATCCGCAGGCCTTGCTAAGCTGCAGTCTCTCTCCTTGATGATGGATGGGCCCAGCACACATCACTGTACATAAAACACAGGGGCGCATGATGGATTGCCTACCGGGCCTTCTTCCCTACAGATACTGCCGCTAAGTGAACAACACATGAGGTTTACTAAGCGGTACTGCTCACAGGCCCGTCAGCCAAAGGCTACGGCTATGCTGCCTGTTCCTATCAAGACACGTGAGGTGAGCTGGTTCTGTCTGACTCATTTGCTCTGGCCCCTAAGCCTCCTGGGCTCTCTCCTCTGGCCAGGGAGCATTTGAGTTGACCCTGTATGATCAAGGAGCACAGCACCTACACTGATGTCTAAAGATTCCATGCCTGGCTCTCAAGGGCATTCAGGGATTTCATATGCTAGACAGAAAAGCTCTTTTGAGTTGTTTGTTTGTTTGTTTGTTAATGAACTCGTAGGGAAAGGTAGGGATGGTTGACTCTAAACTTTAGAATAGTTCCAGGCTGTTTACTCTCCATTCACTTTCTTCACCTCTCTTTATCTTCAATCCTAGGATAATTTACTCAAAGCTTTGTGTGAATGCCACTAGTGGAAACCAAGATTAAATAACATCGAATTACTTAGTGAGAAAGTTATTCTCTTTTCAAATTTATTTCAATCTTTCTGATTACCTAGAGGGGAAAAATATCTGCGTTCTTTGCTAGAATGTCTTTAAATTCTTTCTAATGCTTGTTTATCACATTTCTTTGCAAGGAGAGAGCAGGTCTCAGGTTCCTAGCCATGGGCAAGCAACAGTAGCTAGCTAGAATGTAATAATTTTTAATTTTTTAAATGAAGGTTCTAACGTGTAAAACTAATCCTCTAAAATATTAATAGTAGGTCTACGATTTCAAAAGTGATATTGCTTGTTTTATATAATTTTTTAAGTTTAAAAAGTGAAATGATTTAGAGAAAAAGAGATTATGTAAATAATTGTGTGGATCATGCAGAGAACTTGCAAAAACCATGAAGATGGGGAACTACTGATTGAAGTTTGGGGAAAAAATGCACGAAGGAGTTGACTCCTCTCCTTCTTCTCAAGGTCATGACATCTCTGTAAGCCACACCCCTCCTCCTCTCCTCACCCTGTCCCCTGCTCTTCCAGCCATATCTCCTTGCACTTCATCTTCACATTCACTCTAAAAATAGTCAGCAGAGCCCTTTGGAAGACTTTAACTATATGGTCCGTGCATTTCTTTTCTGGATGTAGCTCCCAGGGAAGTCTGCTTGATTTAAGTTGCAAAATGCCTCCAGTGTTTTAAGGAGAAACAATAGGAAGTCTTTCCTAGAAAATTTTTTCACCTACCATTCAACCATGTAGCTTAGGAGATGGAAATAAAGAGCAACCTGCAAACTCACCCTTTTCAGTGGGGGAAGGGAGAGGTTGGCCATGTAACATTCGAAAGGTGATAGAGGAGAGAGAGGCAGAAGAGCAACTGTTTCTGGGGGTCTCGCTGGCAGGCTGCTCCTCTTCTCATCCCTGTCCTGTCACCATTGCTTCAATCACATCCATGGACTTCCAGCTTCTCTCTGTGCACCACCTCCTCCTGCCTCCTTCCTGTGAGGTGTGGATCTACGTAGATAGATATCACGTGCACACGCACATTTATGTATGATTTTCAACTCACTACAGACACTTCCTTAGTACTTGTCAGCTCTGTGTTATTGTAACAAAAGCCTGAGGCAACTAACGTTAAAGATGAAAGGTTTATTTAGCTCATGGTTGTAGAGGTTCCAGGCCAAGATTGGATACCTCCATTGCTTTCGCCTCTGGTGAGGGTGGCACATCACGGCAGGAGTGCATGGTGGAGCAAACAACTAATATCACAAGGCAGAAAACAGACAGAGAGAGAGAGAGAGAGAGAGAGAGAGAGAGAGAGAGAGAGAATAAGGCTGGACCCCCTAAGTCCCTCAAGAACACACCCCAAATGACCTAAGGACCTCTCATAAGGCCCTACTTACTAAAGGTCCAAAGCTCTTCCCAATACCACCACTTTTAGGGGACATTCATCTCAAGGCACCTCAAATTCACCACATCTCAAAACACACTCCTCATTTTCACCCATGGATTTAATTCCATTATTTATTTTTCTCAACACCATTCACCATGTCAAGGCTCCGTAAAAACACCATGGTTCCCTGTGAGTTTCTCTTCTTCACAACTCTAAGTTGGCTACCAATTCTACCTGCTAAGTCACTGCATGCACTCCCACCTCCTTTTCTCTGACTCAGGAGAAGCCCCACCATTTGTCATTTGGATGCTGGTTGGTCTTTTGTCCTACTCAAGTAATTCCCCATGCACATTGCTAAGTGACACCCCAAAAATAGAATCCATGTCGTTCCACTGCTAAACAATTTTGCCATGGTTCCTGTTGTTTCCTTTAGCTCATTTCTCAAGGACCTTTGCATGTAATGCTAAAGCCTGTTCACCTGCTGAGGCCCTAGCTCCCTTCCAGCCATGGCAACCTGCTCAGCTGGAAGTTCCAACAAGCCTCAGTGCCTTCACAGGAGCTGCCTCACTTTCTCGGAATGAAACTGTTCCATGCCGCTTCATATGGACACGTCCCAGTCTTGCCAGGAAAGCCAGTTCCATGTACAGCCTTAAGTCCCTTCCCAAGGAGGCCCCCCATAGCATGTGCATTACTTTGTGGTACCATTGATCCTAATGCACCACAAGTTGGTGTCTATGAGTTTCTTTCCTCTACAAAATGGCGAGTACAGCAAAGTCACAGGTCAGTGTCTAATACATAGCTGGTGCTCAATCAATTCTTGTCGAAGAAAGAAGTGACTGTATTGACTTGGGGAAGGATTAAAGGCAGCAGAGGGCTTGAGTCAGCTGTTTGGACAGCTGCTAAATAAAGCCATTGTTACTATTTATGTGCCCCCTCACCTTGGGTGGGGATATGGAGGGTCATAATTAATCAAAGCCTGCAGCCGTAGCCCTGTGGCATCCGATCCTGTCAGATCTCGGAAGCTAAGCAAGGTCGGGCCTGGTTTGTACCTGGATGGGAGACCACCTGGGAACACCAGAAGCTGTAGGCTAGGGAGAAGGACCTGGCAACCCCCTCCCAAAAATCAATCTGCCATTGAAAACCCTATGAACAGCAGAGAAGCACTGACAATAGTGTTTCCCCTGTTGTACAGAGGGTCGCTATGAGTCGGATACCAACTTGACGGCACCTAACAACAACAACAACAACAAAAATTAATCAAATGTTCTTATTATGAACAGAAGGCTTCTATGTAGCAGGTTTTCAGTAGATTCTTTTGACCTGAATCAAATAATGTCTGGACATAGTACATGAATTGTCAATTTTAAAATACTCAGAACACTACATACTCTCAGTGAGATGGAACCTAATCAAATCTTCCTCAGATGACTCAAAGAGCTCCTTTGCTTTCATAGGACATTGAGATTCTGTTCCTCATAGCATCTAACATTATTGCCTGGGACCCGTGTGTCAGCTGTGGGAGGAAAGGCAAAGCCTGATTGTGGTGGTTGTTTTTGTTGTTATTAGGTGCCGTTGAGTTGGGTCCAACTCAGAGCCACCCTCACAGGGTTTTCAATGGCTAATTATTTTGGGGTTGCTTTGGGAGTGGATTGCCACGTCCTTCTCCCATGTTAGTGGTGCTGGGGATCAATCCTGGGTCCACAAAGAGTGAGGAGCAGCACTCTACCAACTCAGCTAAACCCCAGCCCTGACTGTGGAGGGCCACACAACCCCCCCTTTCCACAGCATGTGGCCTGTCAGGACGACCCCTGAAACATCAGAGGTGCAGATTCTCTTAGTAATACGTGAAAGCCCAGGAGGGTAGGCAGAATAAGCCCTGAGAGGTCCACGTCCTAACTCCTGGACCCTATGAAGATGTGACCTTGTCTGGCAGAAGGGACTTTGCAGAGGTGACTAAGTTGAGGACTTGCAATGGGGAAAGTACCTGGGTGGCCTGACTGAGCTCAATGTCATCTTAAGAGTCCCCAGGAAGGAAAGAAAGAGTCAGAGCAGGAGATGTGGTGACAAAGGTAGAGGCCCAAATGATGTGGTCCCAAGCCAAGGAATGTGGGGAGCCCCTAAAAGCTGGAGAAGGCAAGTGATGTGCTGTCTCATAGTTCCTCCAGAAGGAAGGCAGAACTGCTGACTCCTTGATGTACAGTCCTGGAGAACGTCTGACCTCCAGAACAGTAAAAGTAAGATTTTGTGTTATTTTAAGCCACTAAATTTGTGGGCATTTGTTTCAGCAGCAATAGGAAACCTGTATATTCATGATAATATATAAACTATGCATGTCTCACTGGAGGTCAGTTTATCATTTTCACAACTACAAGTGTCTGTTGGAAGGTGTCTGTTGGGAAGAAACTCAAGGGAAAGAAATAAGAAGCACTACCTGTAAGCTACCACTTAGTCAGCATCTATTCTATCGTGGCCATTTTAAGTACACTTTGTCTTCACACTTAGTCCTCACAACTGCATGGGATGGATACAAGTGTCGCCACTCTACAGATGAGGAAACTGAGGCTCAGGGAGGGCCAGGCACTTGTATAATACTCAAATAAAGCAGTCGAGGCTGAGAAAGAAGAGGGGCTTAGATAATTATGCTGAAATTAGTTGCCGCAATAGCAAGTTCAGAACTCAGTTCTGACTTCCTGTAAGTCAGATTCCCCAGCATGCTGCCTTCAGAGGCCACATCCATTTGGTGGGTGTTTGGGTTTGGTGGAACTTTCTATCATTACTGAGCTCTGCCCCTTTGGCAATCCATGGTATATTCAATATTCAGAGTGGCTGCAACATTGGGCTTACACATATAAAAGACCATGTGCCTGGCACAGAGTCAGGGAGTATTTCATTCTGTTGTACATAGGGTCCCTGTGTGTCAGACCCAACACAACAGCACCTAACAACAACTACATCAACAACAACAACTGAGTTCTAATCAGCTGAGGGCCTCATGAGGTTTTGCACTAAAATGCAGGCCCTGCGCAGAGTCCCCAAAGTGTGACCCTGGGCCATCTGCATCAGAATCTGCAGTTCTCTGAACATTGCCACTTAAGCTTCACCCTAAGCCTGCTCCCCGTGAAGGGGCTGGGTGGAAGACGGGAATCCACGGCTGCAATGAGACCCCTGGGAGGTCTGAAGCTTGAGGAACACTGAACCACATGAAATCAGGATCTTGAGAGGAGGAGGTGACAACTGATTTCCTACAAAATTGGGTGATGACCAAACCACGTATAGAAATTCCTGCTTATAAGACAGCCCAGAAACTAGCATTTGTTCTTTAATGAATCCTTGGAAAGATGAGATAACCTTCTGCTTAGCTTTGATTTTGGGGTTAAATGATCTCATACAGACCTACAAACAGACATCAGGTGCGAGTGAGAAGGGGAGGGTGGGGCAGAGAGGGCACCTGTGCTTGGAGTAAGTTGCCAAAGAGAAGAGAAAGTGGTCCTCCCTCAGGCCACCCTGGGGCTCAGGCCTGTATTACATTGCTTAGGGGGTTCACCTGGAGTCTTTCCTTCCTCCCATGTCTCCCAGCGTCTGAGGCCTCATGGGAGATCAGGAGCTAATTGCCACTCAGGCTGACATTTCTCCTTCAGCTAGGGTTAAGAGCAATTAAAGCTCAAGTTGGCTCCCAAGCTAGGAACCCGAACGCTGGGCACTGCCCTTTGCTGAGTCCTGGAGGCACCGCCGCAGACACCTGGCCGGGGCGGGGGGCAAGCCAAACGCTGGCCATGAGGACCATGCGACCCCCTCAGGGGAGGGGTGCGCTCACTCCATGCTCAGGAAGCAAGGAATGGGCATAAAGCTAAATGCCACCCAGGAACCTTCCACCACGTCCTCGCATTTCCCCAACAGAGCACAAATTTATTTGCTATTATTGTTATTGTATTACTATTACCACTGAAACCGCCACTGTTAAAATCCTCCTGAAGCGGACTGAGAAGAACTGAGTGGATATTCAAAAGGAGATTCGCTGCAGGAGCCTCTCTTTGTACCCAGCAACCAGCACTCTCCTTCCTGGAGCTTCCCCCTCACAGTTCTGATAGTGACCGTGTATGACAAAGAGGCTCCCGGAACACAGGCCACAGCCTCGCAGCTGGGCACCCTGCAGGAGAAAAGCAAGTGCTTTGCCTTCCTGAGGAAAGAGAGGCTCCCAGAGCCAGTGAGCTGCCTGAGGTCGCCCGGTTGGTGGCACCGAGAGCCCTTCTTGAATTTCCTTCCGTGGTTCATATGTCTGGCCACTGGGCCCCAGCTTTGCCTTCCACGTAAAGCTATTACCTAACCAGGCAAAGAAGTATTTCTCCAGAAATGGCAGTATGCCTCAGTCCTGTGGGTTTAGCAACCAACCTTCCACCTAAATTATTTAGCGTTTTTCCTTTTGTCTGCTTATGATGTTCTCCCAGTATGGAGCCAGGTACACTGTGAGAGCCACAGTCGGCCAGCCACACAGTCCTCTCTCCAGCCAGCCATGAAGTGTGCAGTGAAAAATAATTCTAAAGCACACAGATGATCTGTTCTCTCTAGTCATCACAAGTGCATTTGCAGCTCTTACCAAGTTCCAGCATGGGCCAAGCATCTCCATCTCAATGGGCATGGGAATGGGAGTGTCATGGCCATGCCATCCAGCACTCCCCAAATCACCAGCCACCAAGGTCACTTAGATCATCTCTTTGGGAAACAGCCATAGAGTTTATGGTACAGATGGAAATTTCTCTGTACCCCAACAGGTTGAGATGCAAGATATTTACTCGTCCCTGCCCACTGCTTCCCTCAGTGGTTTTATCCCTCTCTTCCCCTTCTGAGAGTATAAGGAAAAAAGAAGTAGGATTTACAGCATCAGCAATTTGTCTGCAATAAAAAGCGAAACCTACTTTAATGCATTAATAGCCAAGGAGGCTGAAAGATGCCATAAATATGAGATCAAGCAAGTTGAGTATTTCACGGGAATGATAGGCCCGAGCTGTGGGCTCAGAGGCCACAGATGACCCCAGATGACCCAACCTTTACGTCTTTGTCGAGTTCGCACAGTAATCGTTGCCATTTGCTGAACCAGCCACTGTGTCAGGCTGCATACTGTTCGTGTGTCACCTCATTTCAGACTCCCAATGACCTTAAAATGGGGGTAGGATTATTATTCCCATTTTGCTGATGTGGAAAGTACGACTCAGAGAGGCTGAGTCTTCTAAGATTCAAGGAAGCCAGGGCTCAAACAATAGGTGCTACTTTCAGGAGATTTTCCTGTCCCCCTCTCTCCTTTTGATCTTGCCTCATCAGCGAATACACCTGTTGGATTTCTCTGAGATGATCCGTCTTTCCTGATGACTTAACATGTTTCTTGTCACAGAGCCACAGACTTCTCTCAAAGAGAGCTATCAGCAGTGAAGACTTTGATAGCTCGGCCCTGCTTATTTATGTGCCCAGAAGAGAACCTGTGACTCTCCGTGCTCATCAGCAGATAGATGCCCAGGAGAAGGCGGGTGTTTGCCAATTGAACTGTCTGCAAATTGTGAAGCTCAAAATTGCATCCTATAAATAATGCGCAAACTGGTCACGGGGAGAAAGTTTTCGGAGCAATATCCCTTGCAGGCTGCAGTGGGGCTGGGGATGAGGAAAGCTACCTTCCCAGACTGTAATTCCTCCCCAAGACACTTTCCAAAACGGTGTGATTTACCCAGGCGGACAGGAACCAAACCACCCTCCCTGGATTCATCATTCCCGGAGCTAATTCTTTTAAAAAGGAACTTGCAGAGGGCCAGTAAACCTTCGGTGCACCTGAATATTCCCCAGAGAGATGGAGCAGACAGGGAGAGGAGGTGGAAGGCGCTTTATCCTCAGAGAGCTGCCACGGAGCACTCCCCCCTCAGCCAACTTGCTCCCTCTGTAGGATGGAGGGAAGTAACTTGTCAACACTTCTCTTTATGACACAGCAAGGCCAGCTGCAGAAGAGGGAGCCCTAAGGGCCCAGCGGGGACATCAGCAGCCTACCCCAGACCCAAGATTGCGGGGCCCAGATGTGACGTTGACTAAGCTCCCTCCCAAGGAGTAACAGCTTTTCTGAGTGTGCAGCCTTACTGTCAAGATCGCCCTGAAATCTAGAAAGAGTATTTCAGGAGGAGGGGTTGCCAGCTGGGCCATGGGGGACCCACCATGCAGCCCAGCCCAGCTTGGGTCTGGTTCCACAGAGGGCGGTGGGGTCATTCAGGAGTGCCAGCTCTTGGTCACCATCCCACCCCCTCCCTACCCCTACATGCCTTTTGCAATCAGGCTCCTACACAGGTACAGAAAACTGTATTCCTTCAGGCTGGTGTGTCTTAGTGCACACACTTTGGGGCTAGAGAGTGAGGGTTCAAATCTTGGCTCCGTCACTTACTAGTATTTCCCCTCAGCACAGTATTTACCCTCTTTGCCTCAGTTTCCTCATTTGGGAAATGAAGATAATATTACCTCCCTCACAGGACTTTGAGAATTACATGGGAGGAGGAATGTGAGCTTGGAGTGTCCAGAACATAGATTTCATTCTACAGATGATACTCATTCTTATCATAATTATCATTATTGCCTATTTAAATTACTATGTGTTCTAATCGAATGGCTTCCCAGTACTGTTATTACTTCTTCTCTCTACAATATGACCCTGAAAGAGCCAGGCCCGTAGTGGAAATATTTTATCTCTCTTTAGACAGAAAGAACAAAGGGCTAGGAGTCAGGAATCCAGGAGCTGTAGGCTGAATATTTCTCCCCCTCCCCCCAAAAAATATATGTTGAGTCCTAATACCTCATTTCGTGGCAGTCTGGAAGTGGGGCTTCTGGTTTGTAACTGGGTCAGGAGACGAGAGCCTCCATGAATGAGACTGGTGTCCTTATAAATGAGACTCCTAGGAGTTTACTTGTCCCTTCCAACATACAAGGGAGAAGGCAGCCATCTATGAACCAGGAAGTGGGCTGGACATTGAACCTGCTGGCACCTTCATCTTGGACTTCCCAGCCGACAGGTCTATGAGAAATAATTCTGTTATTTCAGCCACACACTCTGTGACGTTACTTTGTCAATATTCCTATTTGTTAAACGGGCGTAACAACCTTTTCGTCTTCCTGGGCTATCCTGAGGAGAAAATGAAAACATAGATCTGAAGTGCTTTGCAATTGTGGAAGTGTTATATAAAGACTTTTCTCTTGCTCTTGCTCACCCTCCTTCCTTCTTCCCCCCTCCCTCCCTTCCTTCTTTCCTATCTTCCTTTCCTAATGTCATTGTTGTTAGGTGCCATGGAGTCATATCCGACTCACAGTGACCCTCATAGGGTTTTCAGTGGATGATTTTTTCAGGATTGCCTCAGGAGTGGATTGCCACGTCCTTCTCCCATTTTTTGTGGTGCTGGGAATTGAACCTGGGACCTCAGAGACTGCAGAGCAGTCTTTTCTACCCACTGAGCTAAGTGACAGTCCCCTTTCCTAATATAAACTTGTATTTCCTTTTGGTTCACCCAACTTCTGCTTGCCCGGCCAAGATCCTGCATCGTAAGATCTAGCTCTGTAGTTTGCTCATGCACTTATGTATTTATCTATTTTTTTTTCTATCTGCCCCTTACTGTTTCTTCAACCAAACGAGCCAGGACATGGAGCTCTTGCTGCTTTCAATTACCTAGAAAAGCATCCTTCTGACTTTTGTGTAGCATGATGGCTGCAGCATTGATCTGTCAGCTAGATTAGTGAGATGCCCTCGAGAGGGAAACCTGGAAGTGCTCATCTGCTCCCAGTTTACACAGCTCGCTTTCTAAGTGCAATGTGACACTGTGCTCAGACACGTCCTTGGATGCGAAGGCTCCCCAGGGCACTGGGCATCCTCGAGAAGACCAACTCCATACCCTTTGACTGTTCTGGACTATCTCAGTGGTTCATTCTGAATCCTTCATTATAACAATTTCTTGACTGCCATTTGCCCCCCACTGTGCTCTTGAGTTCTGTGTAAACTAGCTCATAAATACTCATCTTCCTTCTTATGATCTTACACGGAAAATGCAGAGTACATGGAATGTGGATGGTGGATGATGGTAGGGCATAGGGTGGGAAGGGGAAGAGGAGAGGGAAGGCTGGAAAGGTTGTTGGTGTTCTGTCAGATCTTGGAAGCTAAGCAGGGTCAAGCCTGGTTAGTCCTTGGATGGGAGACCGCTTGGGAACACCACATGCTGTAGACTTGGGAGTAGGACCTGGCAGCCCATTCCTGAGACAACTAGCCACTGAAAACCCGATGAATAGCAGAGAAACACTGACATAGTGCCGGCATGGCACAATGTCAGGTAGCATTTCTTTTGTTGTACATAGGGTTGCTATGAGTTGGAACTGACTCGATGACAACAAATAACCACCACCACCTTGAAGCCCAGCCCCAATTCAAAGGCGAGAGTCCATCTCCAGGATCTACAAACTGCCCTCTGCTAAAGATTTATGTGAATTCCCACCAAGTTGGCAACTGATACCTCTCTCCAAAGGTTGCCAAACGTGGTGTGGGTTGGTGTCTCGTCTTTCCTACCCAGCCTTAAGATGAAAGGCAGATGAGGGAGGGAGAGAGGGCGCAGGCCCCTCCCTATTTATAACCCAGCTGCCACCAGTGCAAAGTGCACTCCCTATCCTCCTCTTCACGCTTAACAGTGGTTTGTCAAAAGGACAAATAAGAAGAAAAGTGACAATTTTCCTTTATGTTAATAAATTGCTTTGGCCTAAAAAAACATTAATCAATTTCTTCCCAGAGCACATGTACTTCTCTATACTCTGCTATTTGCTTGGCCTTGAAACGAAAGTCACTTTCAATCCCCTTTAAACTGTCAAGACCAGTGGGGGTGGTCACAAGAGGGGTAGGGGTGCTCCCTAATCCCAGTAATTGTAATGGAACCCTGCTGTGTTTCCATGGAAACATAAAGATGCATTCTTCCCTGAATGTACATGGAGGGGAGGGGTGAAGAGGGATGCTATAGTCAAGGTGGGCAATGACTGAAGAGCGGAAGGTGTGAGTGAGGAGGTGAGGTATTATGCCATTCCTAAAATATGAAGACAAAGGACTCAGCGACAAAGAGTGGAGTGGGCAGAGACGGTGCCCTGCGTGGGGTCGCAGCACCTGTGATTGTGTCCGGTCAGTACAACTACCCAGCAAGGTCATTGTTATAACCCCATGTCTGGCTGAGTCCTGGGAAAGGAAGACACATGGCCAGTAAGTGGTGTAGCCTCCGTTCAAACCCACAAGTGCTAGGCTCAAAAACCCTTGCTCCACCCTCTACATCGGGCTGCGCTTCAAGTTGCGATGATGAGCCAGAGTTTACACTCTATCTCCTGGCGCTTTTCTCCCCGGGCCTGCCAATTCTACACACAATCTGGAATTTCCCAGCAATATTTTTTCTAATAGGTATTGGGACACTTGTAAATCTTGACAAACTCAGATGGTCTGTTGTTGCTTGTTTGAATTACACAGCCAGAAATTGCATGTATGAGGAGAGGAAGACAGCTAGCAATGCATAAGTATGTTCCAATAATTTGGTAGGAACACATGAATGGAATTTTGGAAGGTAGGGGTAGTTGAGAGAAATAAGACGCATATTTTGGAAGCAATTGGGAGCTTAATCTGTCTCTAAGACTGGGTAGTAAGATCCACAGGATCAGTATCTAGGTCTGTCTAGCCTACTGTTGTATCCCTGCGATCGAGCCCAGTGTGGGTTCAGAGCGGATGGATGGCTAAATGGGATGTGCTGCACCACACACCATGGAAAGTCCTACACTGAGCTGGGGATACCAACTCTCTTCGCCTCCATCTGGTCCCTGCGATGAAGATGATTTTCCTGCCACAGTAGGTAGGGCAAGGCTATTTCAGGCGCGAGGAGCACTGTGAATACCGACGTCCTCTCTGTGAACCGTGTGTGTGCCCAGTGCTGCAGAGGGTGAGAATCAGAGCTTGCATCTTGCTGATCTAAATTCCCTCCCTGGGACAAGGCAGAGGATGCAGGAGACAACTCTTCCCTGCCATCTAAATCCCCCCTTAAGTTTCCAGTGGGGAGAAGGAAGTGCAGGTAGTGCAGACAGAAGCCCACTCTACCTGCCAAGACAAACCAGGGTGATGCATCCGGAAGTGTGAGGCTCAGTGTGTAAGTCTGTGGATGCCTCTGCCTACGGACCTGACAAACCCCGGGTTGAGGCTAGGTCTCCAATCACTACTGATGTGTGACACTAGACTAGCAGTACCAGAACCCTTCGGATTTCCAGTGGCAGGAAGCCAGGGGAGAGGGGAGATCTGTCTATTACTCCTCTGTCAGCACCTAGAGGGGAGCCTGGCACACAGACAATACTCAATCAGTGACTGGCTGGATGGTCAGCGCCCACTCTGTGCTTTCTGTGAGCACCCACATGTTGTCTGAATTTGGCTGGGATCCCAGGCATAGGTGCCATGCTCTTTCTGTAGATGAGTGCCCTACCCCTCAAAAATGGGAAGTGACCGCCCCAAGATCTCACAGTTGACAAGCTGGGGAGTTTTGCTCTGAAAACACCCTGTATCTCATCCATTACCCAGGTCACCCTGCCTGGATTATATCCCTGCCCAGAGGAACAGGGAGGAAAAGGAAGAGAAAGGACATCAGCAGGAGAGGGACACCCAGGTGGAGCTTATCAAAAATACAGAGCTGAGATGATGAGACGCCCTTCCCGAAAGAGGACACGGCCCCCTGCCCACCCCAGCAGGACTCTCTGCCCTTCTGCCTTTCAGCCCTGCCTCGTCCACGCCAGAATGCTCGTGGTCAAGGCACCATTTGGGGCTCCATGAGTCATGCGTGACAGCCATGACTTACCTTTCCAGCAGCACAGCTGCCTGACAGTGCTAAGATCTCCTGCTCTGGAAGGACACGGGCATGGTAGACAAGCAGGTGGCCCTTTAATGATGGCTGCTTTTGAGCACTCGCTGGGTATAAAGGCCATAGCTAGTCACGCTGCATCCCCAAGCAACGTGTGGTCTTTCATCTTCCAAATGTAACATTTCATTTTCCTCCTGGCTAGACACGGAGCACACACGGTTCTCATGACTCCACACTTTCTCCCCTTTCCAGACTCCCACACTAGCTTCTCATCCTCATCTGTTGGCCTCCCGAGAGCCCTGGTGTGAAACCAGGCTACACACACATCTAAAAGCTTGAGGGCCTTCCTAGCAGTTCCCTGGCACTGCAAACTCCTCCTTGAGTAGATCTCCCAGGGCAGAGGGTAAGCGACTCAGCACAGAGGGAGCCTGCACTGTCTACAGGGACGTGTATCAGGATCCACTCCTTCCAGCTGGGTTCTCCAGGTTCTGGGGAGGCTGAGTAGAGGGATGAGGTAGGTGGTGGGTCTCTGGGACCACCAGAGTTCCCACGCAGGCACCAGGTTCCCAGGCAGGTGGAGGCCAGGGCAAGCACCACCACCCCCCTCACAGGCCAGAGCTTCTGCTCTCATTCCCAACTCCCTCAATTTCTGGCCCCCTTGGTCCCCTGTAGCTTCATGTTTACCTTACAGATGTTTATGTAATCAACATAGTTGTTGTTGTTGTTGGGTGCCATTGAGTCGTGTCTGACTCATAGCAACCCTCACAGGTTTTCAGTGGCTATTGTTTCAGGATTGCCTCAGGAGTGGATTGCCACATCCTTCTCCCATTTTTCAGTGCTGGGAATCAAACCCGGGTCCTCAGAGCCTGCAGAGCAGTGCTCTACCAACTGAGCTAAATCCCACCAATCAACATAGTACAACCTGTTAATATATAGTGTACATTAATGACTCCAAAACACACAAATGAAACAGAAAAGATGAGGAACTATTCATCAACCAAGGAGTATTTAAATCAATCTATACTGAGGAACATTACAACATAGTCATATATGTAAGGCCCTCAAGACACACTGTTGAGCTGAGAAGCTGCTCAAAGAACAAGGCATAGGACACCAGTAGTAACAACAGTAGTGATGGTAATAGTGACAGTAATAGGAAGGAAAACACAAGGAAGGCTTACTACACGCTGGGCACTGTTCTTAGCATGACGTTTACATCATCTCACTTTACACATATTAATTCCAAAGAAAGCATTTGAGATAAGTGCTGTTATTTCTTCCATTTTACACATGAGAAAATGCAGCTCAGTTTTATTGAGCATTACTGTATATTACTTAAATCTTTTATAATGAGACAGCTTTCCATGCACAATGTGCAAAACCAACATTAAGAATGAGGAGCAGTAAATAAATGCAAGACAGTGACTGGATCCAATATTTACTGAACATCTATTGTCAGGCTGCCATGTCACATGGTGAATTTACACGTAAAAATTCCTGTGATGGGGGATTAAAGGAGCCAATTCAACTGATGAAAAACTGGGGGTTCAGAGAAGTGGCATGACTTTCCCAAGGCCACATAGCCAGTAGGTGCCTAAGGACCTGGGACTTGATCCCAAAGCCCCTGCTCTTCCGTGCCATGGTGCACCTGGGGACGCTAGATCAGTGTGTGCGGCCTTGAATTTACTGTCCTTCCCTCCTCTCTGTTTCTTTCAGTGTAGAGTATGATTTTCGGCAGCAGGAAGGCCGGTTCCATGATGTTCTACAGAGCCTGGAAGAAGTGGAGGCAGCTGAGGAGGCCCCTTCCCCACCAAAGTCCCCAGCGGAACCCCCAGCCCCTGAGAAACAGGACTTACGGCGGAAGACCAAGAAGGTGAAGAAGAAATGCTTCTGGTGGATCTGAGCGGCTGGGACCACCCTCTGCCCTCCCGTGCTCCTCCCCGAGGTGGGGAACCCAGTGCCCTCCAGGCTTCTCTGCTCCTTTGTGGAGGACCTTGGCTGGGAGCCCCCATGACCAGTGGAACGGGAAAGTCTCAGGGCTGGCGAGGCTGCTGCTGTGCACCTGACCACCACCCTCACGTGAGTGCAGGCCCCCGCTTGCTGAGGACTTCGTGGACACTGGTGTGGTCACTTACTGAGTTCCCCATCACACATGACCTGGCCTCACGCTGGGTAGCGAAGTCCACATTGCTACCATGAGCAACGCCCCCCCCACAGTATATCCCCACACCTCCATGACACCAAACAATTCCTTCCCACCACGGGGCCGTCAGCCCAAAAGAAAATCACTAAGTAAGTGTTGTGCAGTGCAGGAAGATAGAGGAGGGTCACAAGCAGACACCCCAGAAAAGACATAGATAACTAAACCGGCTGTGTTCCGGGATATCAGCATGAATAAGCACAACAATAGTGGATGGGGCCTAAAAGTGCAAGGTCACCCGGTGTGTGGACCTTCTGCATTTTTAGTTAGCCTCTCAATCTCAAATCAAGGGGCTGTTATCTCACGCTGTGCGGGCCTTACCGTCTGGGGCAGAGTAAGGTCACCCAGGGTATTCGGGACTTGTTGGTATTAGACCAGCCCCAAAGAGGGTTTCAAGGCCGTAGTTCCTCTGGGCCTGGCACCTAAACCATGATGCATCTCTGCTTGAAAATGGGGTAAATCTGGTGGAGTCTTCAACTTTAAGATTCCACACTTACTTACCTGCAACATTGAGGATAATAAGGCTCAGCAGCCTGTCCATCCATACATTTTGTCGGTGACAGAGATTACACACAACCTTCTCTCTCATCCTTGTGACAGCCTTGTAGATAGGTCCACACTTATATTACTCCACACAGTCTCCCTTCTGGGTGACTAGATGACAGTCACCTGATGAAAGCAGCGGCAGGACTAGGGGTGAGGATGTAGTTTTTCCTATTTTAGGATTAAAGACCTTTCTTTCCCAGAGTCTGAATTCTTCAAGGAGTGGCTCCTCCTTTTGGCAAGACCCCCGCATATAGGGGTGCAGTCAAACTTGCATGGCTGAACAAACTCCTAAAGTAATATAATTAATTGCTGCATACTTGGGAATGAGGGTAGGAGGGCAAGGCACAGATGTTTTCTCATTCATTAAATTCTCTGCCAGCCTGTGGTTGGATTGAAATTGAAGGAAGAAAGAGCCACACATAAATGAAGAAGGCATTTCCTGACCCCCTTTGCTGAAGACACAGTGTCTGAGTGAGCGTCTCTGCCGGGCACAGTGTCCCACGTACACATGGGACATACATACCCCACTGCCAATTGAGACTAATTGAGCAAACCACCCTAACAGTTTCACTTCCCCCATCACAGCACTGCAATGCACAAAGCTATTTCAGGGAGAGCGAGAGAGAATTTTGGCAAGGAATCGCAGCTTGCACTATTTCAGTCTTGGAATGTCATCTCAGATGTTCTTGTTCTGTTTCTAGTGTAATGTTTAAACCCGCAAAATGAGACCGGAATCTATAACGTCAAGTTAGAATTAAGATAAATACACTTGTCATACTTAAGAAACCACATTTCAATAAGACATACTACCACTGGCTGAAAGCCACAGATCTTTCTGTCTGTAGCCATACAATCAACTCTCCATTGGCACCAGCCATGGAAAAGAACAGCACAGACGATAATCCAATAAAGCAAAATCATTTGGGATCGCTTATGTAATTTTATCTGGTAGTAGAGCTGCCATCTTAATTTGTTTTGCTTATGCTAAGTTCAATTGAATTCATAGTTTCGGACATCATGCTGGAGTGAAAATAAACCCTGTTCCTCAAACCAAGAGATCCAGGTAATAGAGCAGTCTATTCCAGTAATCATGGGCAAATGGCTTAAATTTTCCCATTCTTGAGTGGAGATAAAAATGCCAACTCTATCTCCTTTAGAAGCTCTGTGCACCTTCCAATAGCAAATGAATAGAAGCACTCAGAGCTGAGCCGGAGTGTCTTTCCCAGTTAGCCGGGAACCATGAGGAAATCCTGAGGTCTCTCATGTTGTCACACATACTATGAATTGGGACCTTGCATACGCTCTCAAGTGAATTAAATGAAATTGAGACTGGGAAACGTTCGCAGCTCTAGAAATAAGACCACGGAGGCTACTATGATTCTGTACCAAAGCACAACACCACACTGCTTGGGCCGCTGCCCTGAAACTGGGAAGGAGGAGATTCCCTACTGAAAGATGAACATTTAAAATTATTACGAGGAAAAAAGATTTGACACACACCTTCCTGCTGAACAAAAAGAATCTTCTCTATGTTTTTAAAAACCACTCATCCATGTATCAAACTCTATACTCATCTACTCATTCGAAAACCGCTGCTTCTTTGTAAAATAGTAACATCTACCATGATATTCTACAGAAATGCTATACTTGAGATTATATGGTTTTATGGAGAGAGATTAATTTAGCAAAAATTACTTTTATAAAATTGAAGGGTAAAAGACCAATATATCAACTTAAATTGCAGGAGTTTAATGTAGCTGCTTTCTCTGTAGTTAAAAAATGTGTATTCACTATCCTTGAAACTTAATACCAGCTCATCTATAGAGCACCTTCTTAAAGAAGACGTACTAATGTAAGGTTTTGTAAATTTCTAAACTGTTTTAAATGGGATATTATCTTTTGCAATAAACTTACATATTTTTCCTAGGTTTTAAGACTCCATTATTGCCTTGGGTTGATTTGGGTTGTAAAATTCAAACTCCAGACGGATGCTGCAGCAGCCTTAAGGGCAAGGATGACCTTCATTATAATTGCTTTAATACATTTCTCAGGCATAAGCAAAGAACAGATTGAGAACCTAGTGTTACAATGCTCACACGGAGCCACCTGCAACCTAGGAGTGAGGGAGGCAAAATGAACCGATGCAGCCATTCCCTGCTCTGTACACACACTCGTGATTTTTATCTTTATGTCCACATACCTGACTCTAGACTCTAGCTATTCAATATTCTTTTAGAATTACTTTCTACTTAATTTTTTCTTAAACGATACCTTCCTATCACCAATACAAGGAAAACCAGTATCATGTTCCAAAAATAAAAGATGAAATAAATGGAATTTTATTAAATTCAAAAATGTTTATACTTTTGAAAATTGAGGGGTACTAAGCCTGAGACCAGTTCTTTTGTGGAAAAGGGTTATTAGCAAGTATTCGATGCATACTAAAGCCACATTAATACCAAGCCCATTTTCTACTCCATTAATCAGGATGCTTGAGAGAGAACTGAAAAGGAAATAACGTTCTCATCCAGTGAGTCTGTTTTTGTTTTTCTCTCTTCCTTGTCTATGAACCACCTCAAACCATCTTGTTTACACCTGGAGTGTGAGTCTTTCATCCCAGGAGATACTAGTTTAAGGAAAACAAAATCAAAACAAAACCCTGGACTCAGAAGTCTTGTATTTGATAGCCTTCTGCTACTTTCTTTGTGCTGAGTGACCTCGGATAAGTGACCAAACCTCCGTGAACTTCTGACTCCTCTTTTTATAAAACGCACACCCTGCTTTATAGTGGCACCCTGACAATTACCTGAGAGAAAGCCCTGAGCACAATGCAGAGTACACAGCAAGTGCCCAATAAATACACACTCATGCATTCAGTTGCTTGTTGAAGTGAACTGGGAGAGAGAAGGGAAGACGCTTCCAGGAAACTGCAGCTGGTATCAGAAACAGGCTTTAAGTATTCTCAGGGCTCCCTGGTCTGAGGGGAACGACTAGGAACCATGACAAGGCGCGTTAAGTAACCAAGTGCATAGCGACTCAGACACCCTGGCATGTTGCACACAGCACAGCACTCAGAGGAGAGAAGGGTTCTTGTGGTGTGGAATCAAATATCCCAGAAGTGAAAGAAACTCCAAGGGCCAGGTCCCTTCCATCCGAAGCATGAGACAATTAGGTAGGCTAGATGGCTTACTCAGGGCCTGCAGCTGGGTCACAGGGAGGCGAGTACTGGGAGCAATGTCGTGGTGGGCGGCATGGGTGCGTGCTAAGCCATTCCAGGAACCACTGAACTAAACTCCTCCTGACCTTCATTAGCTGAGCAGAGTCCTCAGCATAATCTTCACTTCAAAACGCTCTAATTTTGCACTGCTTGAGGCAATGTGCTGTATCTAAAAACACATTTCATTTTGTAAGTTCTAAAAAACAAATAGGTTTTATAATCAATATGCCCATCAAGCAGGAGAAGGGCCAGGGCACACAGCCAAATCCAACACTGAATGTGTTTGATGCAGACCGTGTCTGACCAGCTTAATGATCATCATCCTTTTTGGGGGTACTTTCACCTCGATTTCTTCCCCATCTTCTTTTAACCAACTGACAGCCTACAATCAATTGACCCACCGTCCCTACACCTGAGGTTTCACAAATAGGTGATGTCTTCCTGCCTCCCACAGACTGCTCAGCCCACGAAGAGCCAGGATGCCTCTGCCGGCAACATTTAGAGCTTGATTTTCTCATTCCCAGGTCAGTGTGGCTCCCCCGTGTGGGTCCTTTGTGTCACAGCTGACCTGGACAGGAACCTCCTGAAGGTCTCCCCACATTCAACTTCTTCCCCGTCCATACGTTCTCTCTTTTTCTCTTCTTTCCTCTCTTTTCTTCTTCCTTCATTCCTTCTTTTCTTTCCTTCTTTCTTTTCTTCCTTCCTTCCCTCCATCCATCCTTCTTTCCTTCCTTCCTTCTCTCTCTCTCTCTCTCTTTCCCCCCCTCTCTCTCCCACTGCTCTTTCCTTCTCTCCTATTTTTTTCCAGTACAGAGGGTTGGACCCAACACTTTGTGCATGCTGTGCAAGTGCTCTACCACTGAGCTACATCATCAAACCCTTTTTTATTTTTTGAGACAGAGACTCCCTAAGTTATACAGGCTGCCTCCGACCTCCAGCTTGCAGTCCTCCTGCCTCCACTTCCTGAGTCACTGGGATTACAGATATGCGCCACCATGCCTACACCATGCCTGTAGTGATTACACAGTAATCACTACAAAAATTTAGACCCGTACTATGCCATACTCTGGCTTAAAATCAATGCATGGATTCCTGATAAATGCAGTAAGATAAGACCAAGTCTGCTCTGCAGGAAATGCCCCTGGCAGTCCAGGCAGCCCCTAGTACATGCCTTATCCCTGGCTGCCCTCCAGCCAAGTTAAGCCTCCTTCAGTTCATTGGGCCCACCACGTTAACACTCTCTTAAACGGTGTGTGTGGACACTCTTCCTTCTGCCTGAAACACCACCCACCACACACCCTCCATGCCCAACTTGCAGCTTCCTTGGGGCTTCCCAGGTAATGCCACCTCAGACCACCATCACCACTGCCTAGACCCCACCAAGTACTCTTCTTAGCCATTTGTCTGGCACCAGGGACCTTGCCCTCCAAGGCCTTGCCTATGTGTCTGTGTCATTCTTGGATGAATGTATTTCTCTCTGATTAGCCAATAATTTTCCTAAAGTAGGAATTCTGCTTATTTTTTCTTGCCTTTGTGTTTCCAGCACTCACCCCAATGGGGTTCAAATAGGTGTTGCAAGAACAAATTAATGAGGGAAACTCTACCGCCTGATCCTAGCCTGTTCCTTGCCCATCGTTCCTCACAAGGGAGGCCACCGTTTGTGCCTACAGTCTCTGTATCTGCACACCCATGGCCAGGGTCTTCAGCTGGTAATGTGCCCAAGGGTTCCAATTCCTGGGTGGTCCACCTGCTGTTTGGACTTAGGAATGACAAGACACTACTGTCCTCTCTCTGCACCTACACCCTGAATATTGACCGCCCAGCTTAACCTTGTTTCAGAATAAATTGCAATCATAATTAAATCCCAATGCACTCTGCACATTTTACCAAGATACTGCCTTAGTGTGTGAGAGAGAAAATGAGTTTTGAAATTAAAGCAGATTGTTAACTATTTTCACTGTAATGTTTCTATTAAAATGCCAGCATTTATTTCATGTGACCTAGTCCATTTCAAGCAAAATGCAATTTAAAATAGACAGGGTCTAACTAAAGGAGTATTTTTAGGCAAAGTATTTTGCCTCAGCTTCAACCATGATTAAAGCAAAAAGACAATAAAATCACACCAAAGGATTATTTGCTCCAAAACAAATAAAAGCTTTATTATCATGAAAGGCTTTCATAAATTCTCAGAACTCATAAGTATATTGTATTAAATTTCACTCAAATGAAACCTATCATTTTCCTCCCGACAAATTCTCAACATACATTTTTTAAGATCATCAGCTAGCCACATTGACCTCTACTTGGCACTCCAGCTTGGTTTCCCAGGTAGCATACACAATGTTGTGACACCCAGATATGCTAATAGAAAGGCTGCCTTTCCCCTCAACCAAACGGACTGAGTCATATTAATTGCCAAACTATGAGTGGTTCACACAGCTCTGCCTTTGACTATACCAAGCGAACCCAATTCCACAGGCAGAAATCATGACAGGTGATGGAAGAGACCAGGAGTTATCTGTTGTTGTCACTGTCTTCTGTTTGCTTGATTTCTGTTGTTGTTTTGTTTTTGTTTTTTCAAATAAAAATCAATACCTTCCATAGTGTCTACGGGGCTGGGATTTAGCTCAGTTGGTAGAGTGCTGCGCTGCAGTCTCTGAGGTCCCGAGTTTAATCCCCAGCACCGCAAAAGTAGCAGAAGGACTTGGCAATCCACTCCCAAGGCAATCCCGAAACAGCCATTGAAAACCCTATGAGGGTCGCTATGAGTCGGATACTGACTCGATGGCACCTAACAACAACAACAACAACAACAACAACAACAATAGTGTCTACAGCCATACCATGCAGGTGTCCAATCTCAGAAGCTAAGCAGCGTCAGACCTACTTAGTCCTTAGATGGGAAACCACTTGTTGTAGGCTTGGGAGAAGGACCTGGCAGTCTACTCCCAAAACAATCAGCCACTGAAAACCCTATGAATAGCAGAGAAACACTGACATAGTGCTAAGCATGGCACGGTGCTGGGTAATGTTTTATTCCGTTGTACATAGGGTCGCTATGAGTGGACCTGACTCGACAGCACCTAACAACAACCACTTTTCATAGTTGAGAATTAGGGATGCAAGAAGGCAAAATCAAAGCAATGCAAAACACCAACATTCACAAACTAAGACCACTGGCCTGGAGTGGATTTCTGTAATTGGATCCCTGCTTTGCCTCCACTAATTAGCACTCACTGGCTCCAAGAAACTCAGATGAAGCCCAGTCTGAAATAACTTTCTTCAATGTACCAAGCTCCTTTTCTGTGTCAGACTAGGTGCCAATGATCCTGAGAGAAGGTTCAGGTGTAGCCCTGGCCTCAGAGGATGTGGGGTCCGGTAGAGGCGTTCCCACAGTAAGCAGGGGTCCTCTCCTGGTGTGCTCCACCTGGATGTCACACCACCCTACTTTTGACCCTCTTCAGGCTGTTCTTTGTTTAACTGAGTTGCAAGACTTCACCATCCTGAGCCCTTGTCTCACCCACGTGGACCCTTCCACCACCTTCAAGGTCCACTTCCTCTCTGTTTCCCAGCCTCCTCACAGCTGCCTGAGGGATCTCTCTAAGACACATGCTTGGCCACACCATGCCCTCATTCATGGCATCCGACCACCATCCTAGAGCATAAGAGCTGCAGCCACAGCAAACAAGGCTCCTTACAATCTGACTCCAGCCTAGTACTTAAGGCCTAACCTCCTGCTAGTTCAACTCCCCACCCCACCCCATGGCCATTTTCTGCAAAGTCAGTAACTGCGCACGTGCTCTTCCCTTTACCTGGTGCCCCCTTCCACCACCTGTCTACCCCAGGGAATAATTTTCACTTGGGTTGAATAAAAGAAGGGTAGCAGTATGACTGCTCCTAATGATGGTAACTGCTCTAGTTCCCTGAAGTTGCAATGGGCTGTTACTAAATGCTTTGCTTCTCATCTCATTCATTCCTCATCTCATTCATTCCTCAAACAGTTGCCACAAGGTAGTTTATGACAACCATTTTCCAGCAGAATAAATGGAGGCTTGAGAGGAGATGAGGAATTTATCAAAGTCCATAGTATGAGTTGGTAAAATCTCAAGTTTTTTCAAGGTCTGCCAAACTTGGGAGCCGGCTCTCTTAACTCCTATGCCAGACAGCAAGCTGCAATTTAAATGTCACCTCCTCTCTGTAACTTTTTCTGATCATCTCCCGCCCCTGCCATGGTATTCGTCACTCCATCCCCCAAGTACCCGCGACACTCTGCAGGCTTGCCACTTTTCATGTTATATTGAAATTCCTTTTGTCAATCTCTCCTGCTCATCTCTCCCAGGAAACAAAGTGCTAGGAGACAGGAATTGGCATTTCCATCTCTGGACCCCACCAAAGGCTTTCCACATTGCCTGACATGCTATAATTGCCATACCACTCTGACGTTCGATCCCATCAGATCTAAGAAGCTAAGCAGGGTCGGGCCTGGTTAGTACTCGGATGGGAGACCACCTGGGAACACCAGGTGCTGTAGGCTTGGGAGAAGGACCTGGCAACCCACTCCCAAAAAAACAATCTGTCATTGAAAACTCTATGAATAGCAGAGAAGCACTGGCAATACTGCTTCACCTGTTGTATGAGTTGGACACTGACCCGATAGCACCTAACAACAACAACACAGTTTGTTGAACGGATTGGGAGAAAATATAGCTATGAAAACACTGAAAGGAAAAATAGTCCAGGGAAAAGAGAGGCTGGGGCAAAGCCAGGAGTCCTGATATCTGCCTGGATTTTCTGCATAATTTTAAACAAGTACCTTCCCCCTTCATCCCCCACCCCCATCTTTAAAATGAAACCATCTGTCTTCCTGGATCCACAGACTAGTTAGAAGAAAAGTAGACTTATATGCATGAAAATGCTTCAGGAAGTTTGACTGTCTCATTAATTCCTATTTTTAAAGAAATAGTGTTTGAGGTTTTTTTTCTTCTGATCATAAAAGGAAAGCACAGTTATTTTAGAGAAAGTAAAACTCCAGAAATATGCAAATCCTATGTCCTATAAGCAAAAGACACTGTCCCAATTTTAGCCTCAGAACAGGGCCCCTGGGCCTGTCCTCTGGGAAATCAAGAGCCTCCAGTCAGGGCCACATTTCTTCTTCTGCCCTGACCTTCAGGCTCCTTGACGACTTTGTTGTTCTTATTGTTCTATTCCTGTAACCCTTTCTACATACTGAAGTCATTGGATTTTCTTATGTTATTAAAAATATCATAACAAATACCTTTTAATGGCCATAGGAGTGCATCCCTGCATGAATGCAGCAAAAGTCTAGAAAAAAATGGGCTCTGATTTTGAAGGATCATCTGGCAGAATTGATTCTTTAAGCCACTTAAGGTCAGTGCCCTGGGTAGGGATGCCATCGACGTGAGACTTGTGGGGGATTCTGTTTTATTACGGGTGGTCTAACAAGGTGTCACACATGAACAAGATTTCCAGAGAAAGACACTTGCCATGAAAGGCCTCCTTTCAGTCTGGGTTCCAGGCCATTGCAGTACACAGAGGGCATCCTGTTTCATCTCCAGGGGGCTTTCTTCAGAGCACAGCTGCTATGGTTTGGGTGCTCTGAGGGTCCCCCAAGGGTCCACTGTGACTGAGGCGTGGTCTGAAGGGTGGAACTGTTGGGAGGTGGTGAGACCTTTGGGAGTTGGGGCCTAGTGGGAGGTCCTCAGGTCATTGGGGGTGTGCCCCTGGAAGGAAGCTCCTGTGGGACTCCTTGAAAGTTCTCATGAGAGGGTTGTTAGAAAGGTTGGCCCTACCCATCTCTCTCTGCTTCCTTGCTTGACATGTGACTCCTTGCTATGAAATATGCTCCCACCATTTGCATCTACCATTTGCCATGAGGACTTCACAGGAACTGGGTGGATGGAGGAGCCATGCCCTGGAACCTCCAAAACTATGAGCTAGATAAACCTTTCTTTACTTCATAAGTAGCCTATCTCAGGCATTTCGTTCTAGTGACATAAAGCTGACAGATACGTTACAGCAAGAGCTCCATACTGCCTCACACATCCAGGAAAGATCCCAAGGCAGGGCCATGAACCATTTTCAAACTTACTCCTAACCCTGTCAAAGTAGGAAGACTCAGCATGAAGGAGAATAGCAATGGCTCTTATTCACTAAGGGCTGGGTCTCTGTTTAGCCTGGTGCCACAAGCTCTACATATCTTTTTATTCAATTGACACATGGGCTTGGCAGGTCATGACCATTATTAGCCTCAGTTTACAGACAAAAGAAGTTAAGATCTGAGTTATGGAAGAGGCCCCCTCACTCCTTGAGAAAGGGGCCCAGCAGCACCCTGCCTATCAGATCTGCTCAGAATTCACAGCTTGCTTCCCAATTCCACAGCCCTCCAAAAGTAATGTTGCTCATGAAGGTGCTCAGCCAATGTTGATGACAAACTTTCTGTTTCTTAAGTAGCCTAGAGACAAGAAAAGTTCAGCCCCTCTTCCAACATCAAGAAACAGAGCAAGAGATACAGTGAAGTCTTTCTTACCTTTAAAAATACACTTAAAATCAGTTGCCCCAAATCAGATTTGTTCAGCTCCACTAACACAAGTCAAAAGGCGCTGAGCTATTTGGGAGCAGTTTTGTTAGGATTTGATGGTGTACCAGTCGTTCTGGGACTGCATTTCCCAGCACTTGCCAAATGATTCCCAAATTCTGTGCGTATGTATCTCTCTCTCCCTCTCTGCTTGCTGACAGCTACAGCCTTCATGTGGCCAATGACAGCCCCAGCCTGGACACCAGCTTTCCCAGGCCCTAGGCTTTCCTGCACTGCAGAACCCTGAGTGTGTGTCCCTGATTCACGTGGCAAATGTCCAGCGTACCAGTATCAGCAACAGCAGCAGTTTATCATCCAGGAGCTCCGTTCCCAGCAGAGGTCTGCTCCACTGGGCAGGCCAGGGAAGAGTCTAGCACTGGCTCAACACATCCTAGATCATCTTATTTCCTCTGAATTCCCATCTCTGCGGCTGACCAGGGATCAGTGGGGAGGTCTGGAGGATGAAACAAGCTCTTTTATAATTTGTGAAAAAGAATTCTATCACACAGGACTAGCATGATACTGGGAAATGTTATATAAAGAAGATACTTAAAGGAAAGCCTGGCATGAAATGGTCCTTTTTCCAGTTATTTTTAAAGTCAAAACATATTAAAAGTCATCATTTATTTGTCCTTTCAGTTAAGTTTTTCCTTTCCATTAATTCACTCCCAAAAGTTTGAATTCAATTTCTGCTACATGCCAAGCCCTGGAAGGTAGGGAAATAACACCAAAGATAATAGGACACAGTCCCTTCCCACATGGATTTTAGTTTACTTTGGAGTACGGAGAAGGAAAATTCCAGTGTGATGTGGAAATAGAATTGAAGCATGGAGAAAGAACAACAGGGCGCTGGGGAAAGATGGCCTAAGAAATGACACACATTTGACACTATGATATGCGATAAGGCAAAAAATCCTGCTCCTGATAAAAGTCCCCCAACCTCTTCTCTCTGCCTATCCAAATTTTCCAAGGCATTCAAGACCCAGACCCAGTTCCATGCAGTCAACTTTGACGAATGGCTTCTGCCCATACATGCAATGAATCCCTTGAAAATTGAGATACTAATGCATTTCTGTGCACATATGTATACACACATCCCACACATGTCTGTCAGTTTGCCGTACTCTGGGGACTTGCATGTTACTCTGATGCTGAAAGCTATGCTACTGGTATTACAGATATTAACAGGGTCACCCATGGTGGACAGGTGTCAGCTGAGTTTCCAGACCAACACAGACTAGGGAGTAGGACCTGACAGCCCACTCCAAAAACAATTAGCCATTGAAAACCATATGAATAGCAGAGAACCACTGTCAGATATAATGCTAGAAAATAAGCCACCCAAGTAGAGTCTACCTTAATAAGGGAAATGGAGTAAAGCCCCAGGGACCTCCATCTGCTGATGTGGCATGATTCAAAAAAAAGGATAAACAACTTTAATTATCCATTAAAAGTTAGAACATAGAATGTATGGAGTGTGAATCAAGGAAAATGAGAAATTGTCAAAAGGAAAATGGAGCACATAAACATTGACATTCTAGGCATCAGTGAGCTAAAATGGATCTGCACGGGCCATTTTTAATCAGATAATCATACGGTCTACTATGCTGGGCATGACAAATTAAAGAGAAATGGGGTTGCATTCATCATCAAAAAAGACATCTTAAGATCTGTCCTGAAGTACAATGCTGTCAGTGATAGAATAATATCCATATGCCTACAAGGAAACCAATTAATATGACTATTATTCAAATTTGTACACCCACCATTAAAGCCACAAATGAAGATAGGGAAGATTTTTACCAGCTCCTACAATCTGAAATAGATCAAACATGCAGTCAGGATGTACTGATACTTACTGGTGACTGGAATGCAAAGTTGGGAATGAATAAAAAGGCTTAGTAGTTAGTTAGAAAATATGGACTTGGTGAGAGAATCCATACTGACAGCTACAACCTTCTTGCAGATAGAATTTTGTCAGACCAATGACCCTTTCATTGCAAATACATTTTTCACCAACATAAACAGCAACTATACACACAGAATTTACCAGATGGAATATACAGGACTCAAATTGACTACATTTGGGGGGAGAGATGATGGAAAAGCTCAATATCAAATGTCAGAATAAGACCAGGTGCTGATTGTGGATTATACCATCAACAACTCATATGAGTTTCAAACTGAAACTGAAAAAAATTAGAATACATGTATGAGAGCCAAGGTATGACCTTGACTATCTCCTACCTGCATTCAGAGACCACCTTGAGAACAGGTTCAATGACTTAGACACTAATGATAGACGAGTAGATGAATAGTGGCATGACACCAAAGATGTCATTCATGAGGAAAGCAAAAGGTTATAAAAAGACAAGAAAAAAAAAAGAAAACACCAAATTATATGTAAAAAGAGACTCTGAAACTTGCCCTTGAATGTTGAGTAGCTAAAGTAAAAGGAAGACATGATGAAGTTAAGGAACAGAAGATTCCAAAGGGCAGCTTGAGAGGACAAAAATCAAATACTATAATGACATGTGCAAAGAGCTGGAGATAAAAAAGCATAAGGGAAGAATATGCTCTGTGTTTCTCAAGGTTGAGGAATTGAAGGAAAAAACCCAGGCTTTGAGTGGCAACAGTGAAGTATTCTACAGGGAAAATATTAAATAATGCAAGAAATGTCTTCAAAAGAAGATGAAAGGAATGCACAGAGTCATTATACCAAAAAGAAATAGTGGATACCGAACTATTTCAATAGGTAGCTTATGATCAGGAACCAATGGTACCGAAGGAAGAAGCAGAAGCTGCCTTGAAGGAATCAGTGAAACACAAGACTCCAGGAATTGATGGAATGACAATGGAGATGGCTCAACAAACAGATGCAGCACTGGAGGTGCTCACTTGTTTATGCCAAGAGATTTGGAAAACAACACCTGCCCAACTGAGTGGAAGAGATTCATGTTTGTGCCTAGTTCAAGAAAGGGGATCCAACTGATTGTGGAAACTTATGAAGGATATCATTAATAGCACACATAAGGAAAAAATTGGTAAAGATCATTCCAAAGTGACTGCAGCAGTCTATAGACAGAGAATTTCTGGAAAATCAAGCCTGGTTCAGAAGAGGGACATCATTGCTGATGTCAGATGAATATTAGCTGAAAGCAAAGAATACCAAAAAGATGTCCATCTATGTCTTACTGATTATGCAAAGGCATTTGACTGTGTAGATCATAACAAATTATGGATAACACTGTGAAGAATAGGAATACCAGAGCACCTAATGGTACTCATGAGGAATCTATACGTGGACCATAAGGCAATTCTTCCAACAGAAGGAGAAAATACTACCTGGTTTAAAGTTAGAAAGGTGTGCATCTGGGCTGTAATCTTTCACCATACCTCTTCAATCTCTATGCTGAGCAAATTATCTGGGAAGCTGGACTTTATGAAGAAGAATGTGGAATCAGGTTTGGAGGAAGACTCATTATCATCCTGCCTTATGCAGATGACACAACTCTGCTTTCTGGAAGTGAAGAGGACTTGAAACATTTACTGATAAAGATCAAACAACATGGCCTTCAGTATGGATTGCACCTCAACATCAAGAAAACAGAAATCCTTACAACTAGATCAATACACAGCTTCATGATAGATGGAGAAAAGATTGAGGTTGTCCAAGATTTTGCTTAATTTGTTTCTACAAACAACACCCACAGAAGCAGCAGTCAAGAAATCAAGAGATGCATTGCACTGGGAAAAGTTGTTGCAAAAGACTTCTTTAAAGTGTTGAAATATAAAGATGTCACATTGAAGATGAAGGTGCACCTGACTCATGCCATGGTATTTTCAGTCACATCATATGGCTGTGAAAGCTGGACAATGAATAAAAGAGACAGGAGAAGAATTGACGCTTTTGAATTATGGTACTACAGACAAATATTGTATATACCATGAATTGCAAAAAAAACAATAGATCTGTCCTAAATGAAGTACAACCAGAGAGTTCCTTGGCAGCAAAGATGGTTAGACTGTGTCTTATGTATTTTGGACATGTAGTCAGGAGGGACCAATCCCTAGAGAAGGACATCAGGTTTGGGAGAGTGGCAGGTCAATGAAAAAAAGGAAAACCCTTAACTAGATGGATTGACACAGTGTCTGCAACAATGGGCTTAAATGTAAATAAGATTGTGTGCCTGGCACAGAATTGGGGAGTGTTTCATTCTGTTGTATGTAGGGTCACTACAACTCAGACTCAATGGCACCTAATAACAACAACAACATATACCTACAAACATATGCATACATATAAACACATATAGGAGGTGTGAATAAAAATATGATGACTGTTTAAAGAAAAAAAATATGATAGTAGAAGACACATTGCCATTAGTGTCCCTCAAAATACTCCCCCTGGCTTAAAACACACTTATCCCATCATTCTTGCTACGTTTTGAAGCAGTTCTAGAAGTCCTTTTTCGTGAGTAATAAGTTTTTAATTTAAATATTCAGTGTATTTTTGATTACCCCTTCTATATACAGGCACACACATGCACACAGTCTTTCAGGAATCTTCTCAATTAAATGACTATGTCAGCAAAACAATTTCCTAGACACGTACAGTGAAGGGCACGGGAATGTGGTGGGCTTTGAGCAGTGGCAGAACTGTATACAGTATAGATTCTAACTTCCTCCTTACCAGGCCTACAATGTGGGCAGATGTTCAAGGCCTCCAAAGACTGTTTCCTCTTTGAGAGGGGATGATAATTTTCTCCAACCTCACAGATTAAATTTGATGATGCTCTTAGAGTGCCTGGCATTGTTCCTGTCACACAAGTGCTCACTGTTATTATTACCTACATGTGTCCTGTGGAGAAGATGTGTCCTCCTCATTCCCTTCTCACTTGCTCCAGTTATTCTGCAACATTGTTCATTCTGCCCTGATTCTCCTGGCCTAATTATGACACATGGGAATAAGAGTAACATTTGTATGCTAAGTGAAAGAATGACGGTTTGTCTGTATGTAAAAACAGACAGTAAAGATCATGTGCATGGTAGGAAAGAATTTCCTTAACAAGACTCCAGTCACTCATGAAATCCCACCAAGAATTGACAAATGGGATTATGTGAAATTAAAATGCTTCTACACAGCAAAGGAAACAATCAACAGAGTTAAGGAAGAGCCCATTGAATGGGAGACAATCTTCGCATTCTACACATCTGACAGAGGACTAATTTCCAGAATTTACAACGAATTCAAGAAAGCAAATCTTCAGACAACAAACAATCCAAACAAGACAACAAACAATCTAATACACAAGTGGGTAAACGAATTGAACAGATAGTTCTCAAATGAAGAAGTTTGTAAGGCTAAGAAATACATGAAATAATGCTCAATATCCCTAGCCATTAGGGAAATGCAAATCAAAACAACTCTGAGATTCCACCTAACTCCAGTAAGGATGGCCAAGATCAGCAAAACAATAACAAATGCTGAAGAGGTTGTGAAGAAAAGGAGCCCTCTGTACTGTGGGTGGGACTGTAAATTGGTTCAACTACTTTGGAAATCAATATGGAGATACCTCAGAAAACTATAAATAGAACTGCCATATGACCACTACTGGGAATTTACCCAAAGGGAGTTGAGTCATCATACCACAGACACCTCTGCATCTCCATATTCAATGCAGCACTTTTCACAATAGCAAGGATGTGGAACCAACCAAGAGGCCCATCAACAGAAGAACGGATTGAAAAATTATGGTACACATACACAATGGAATATTACTCAGCAATAAAAAGAAATGAAATAATGTCATTTGCAGGAAAATGGATGGAACTGGAGAATATCATCTTAAGGGAATGAACGCAAGCTGAAAAAGAGAAATACCATATGTTCTCACTTAGAAATGGGAGCTGTATCTTCCTTAAAGGAAGAAAAACTTGTAACATAAGTTGATATATAAAAATGCACAGTTGAATTTAGTGAAGAAGGGATAATATAAACAGTAGAAAGGAGGGAGGAACTAGCAAAGGGAAGTGAAGATGGGATGGGGAGGAGAAACAGTGTAGAGGGATATGGGGGAGAGGATAATTTCAATGTAAACGAAGCAACTTCATGAGTACATGGAAAAAATAGGGGAACATAACCCAAATATGCATATGAGTATCACTACATATTAGTCAAAAGTTTCCATAAACCTTGTAAGTTGATAAAAGTGTAACCAAAAATGATGTAATAGTTGCATAATGAAAAAGCAAGTGCTGTATTACTCTTTACCCCACCATTTGCCAATAAAGGGGGAGAAAAGATCGTGTGCATGGTACAGTATTGGGTTGTGTTCTGTTCTGCTGCACATAGACTACTCATTATGAGTAGACTCTGACCCGATGGTACCCAAGATCAACAAGAACAACAAAAACTGACAATAGAAATCTTTCATTCAGAAGGTGCCCCTTGAGGTCCACTGATAGCCTGTGATGTGGTGTTTAATGCAGACAGAACAGTGAATGGTGGAGGCATCACGGCGCTGCCGTGCCCGGAAGAACGTTCTCACAACACTGCGAGGGGTGCTCGAGCGGGGTTCAGGCAAAAGGGAGCTGACAGCTCTGAACTTGGTGAAGGTAGGTGTAGGCACACAAGGTGTGCCTGCCCACCCAAGACACGAGGAGAAGGAGCTGTGGAGATGACCATTCTGGCAAAGAGAGGGGAGAAGCGGGGGTTCCAGGCAGAGGGAGGGCACGCGGGAGGGCTCAGAGAAGAGGCACTCTCATGGGCTAATGGAGGGGACGCCCATAGGGCGGACCCAGGGGGTGAGGTGAGGACACTGGGAGAGGCAGGGCCCCACTGGGCGCCCAGAGGGTTAAGGTCAGCAGCTGGGCCTTCATCCTTCAGCACTGTGGGGCTGCTGACACTTTCTAGTCCAGGAAGTTCGACTTTAGAGGGGTCCTTTGGCTGGAGACTGGACTTGAAAGAGACCAGAGAGGAGGCCACGTGTGGTCTTAGGAGAAAACAGGGGCTGTGATGAGAGGCGGTGGCTTGACCCTGGCTAGTGCCATCCCTGGCAGAGAGAAGCATGGGGATTTGAGAGGCCTTTAAGGACTGGGACAAGCGCTAGATGGGGAAGGAGGGGACCCTCTCCATCTCCAAACCCTCTGGCATGTCCACACCAGCCTTGTCCTCTTCAGTTAAACCTGGTATTTCCTAAATGCTAGCACTCAAATAAAAATTAAACATTGTTTCTCTCTTATTTATTTTCTTTTTTGCAGTACTGGGTACTGGGGAGTTGAACCCAGGGCCTTCCATATACTTTGTAAGTCCTCTACCACTAAGCTGTACCCCTAGCCCCTTTTACATTTTTTTTCTTGAGACTGGGTCTTGCTAAATTATGCAGGCTGCCTCTGGCCTTGAACAAGCGATCAGCCTGCCAAGTCACTGGGATTACAGGTGTGCAAGACCATGCCTAGCTGAATGTTCTTTTTCTAGTTTCAGCTCTTTGTGGTTTAGCTTCCAGAATTGAGGAGACTAATCCTCACATCTCCTTGTTATCAAACCACCCCAAATTCTGTGCTGTTCTGACAGTTTTTGAAAGTTGCCACTAGGTTTATCTCATTAGAGCCCATGGTCTAGGCAGGGTGGCAGATAGATTCAAGGTGATTTTATTAACCTTACAATAGTTGATGCCTAAAGACCCTTAGTTACTGATAATGTAAGAGTGTATAATGTGCAATTTAAGAGTAGAGGCTCTACAAACAGTTCTCCCCATGTTCAAATACTAGTTTTTCCACTAACAAGCTGTGTGCTAACAGGTTAGTTACATAACCTCTCTGTGCCTCTGTTATCTTCCGTGTAAAACAGGAGTAATCTGTACAGGTTTAAGCAAGGTAAAAGCAGAAGGCGTTTGGCTCTTTGCGGGCCATGCAGGATATTCCCTCCATAAATGGTAGCTTTCTTATATACGTTGTATTTTAACAAGGTGCTGGTCGCTGAGTGAAGGCCCAGAATCACTCACCCCATCTGGCTGGGAGCCACACCCCATCCTCATACCTGCTTCCCCCTGGGACTGAAAGGACGCGGCCCTGCACAGGACCCCTGGAGTCCCTGGGCTCACACACTGGTGACGGTTTCCCGCCTAGCATCCCAGGAGTGGAAGGTGGGGCCACAGGCCTGCAGCCCGGGCTCCGACGATGGGGAAGCCTCCTGGAGCCCTTGTTAGGCAATGCGGTGGAGGCTGGGGTGACTTCCAGATTTCCCTTTTCCTTTCCTTTTTTAGCAAACTGCTCTGAGTTTCTGGAGCTGGCATGGTGCCAACTGCATTTACCTTTATTTAATCACTCCATAGACTCCTCTGTGAAAAGTGGGGTAATTAGGCCCAAAATATATCACCCGGAGGCTTATTTTAACTACCCGGAATAAAAGCTGGATCCCAATTTCAACAAAATTACCAGATCGTTTTCCTTCCAAGAACTCCTGGCAGTGTGAGCTCCCCGGTTGGTTCTCCCTACGGGATGGCCGTCCCCAGCACTGGGGAGGCAGGAGGCCGGGGTCAGGCATCTTTGGGGTCAGCACTAACAGGCCTGGGTGTTTGCCTCGCACTGATCCATGACCTGTGACACAGGACAGTGCCTGCCTGGAAGGAAGCCCAGAGGCCCAGACGACTGCCCAGGCTCCCGTGCTCCTGTTCTTGCCCTGCCTCACTGCCCTCAGTGTGTGATTGGAGACGTGGCGATTTCCTCCTGACTCTGCTCAGTCTGTTCTCCTAGCCGGGAGAGAGTGATAACTACCTGTGCATCACTGCTCAAGGTGGGATCCCCACCAGCAGAGATTTTGAGTCAAACTTTCTTTTTCTATATTTTCACATCTCCAAAGATTACAATCTGTGTCACAGAATCAATGGTAGCATCTTCTCTTATCTTGTGGGCATATGAAATCATGGTGCATCTTACATTTGATTTAAAAAAAAAACAACGCATGTATCACATAGAAGTTATTTCCAGGTAAAATACGGCTCTCCAAGGTCATTTGCTTTTCCATCATTCTTCTGCTCTTACATCACAGCCTTTTTAAAGGAACCAAGAATACATACAAAAGAATATTGGTTATATTACACCTTTTGGACAGGGCCAGGAAAAAACCTCCAATAACTTCAATACTTGCAAGTATCTTGCATCTATCGCTGTTCACCTATCTCCTACGATGACGGATATCAGTAATCAATTCTGTGCTTCTTTCCATGGAGCCAGGACAGAGCCTCTAAATCCTTCATAACCCAGAACCTCAGGCAGCCATTACCAATCAACTAGAGTCGACACATGAAGCAGAATCTATTTTAGGCCCCGACTCTGAAGTCTGGGAGGTAGGGAATGAGAAGGGGAACTGGCCAAGTCAGGAAACAGGGATCTATGTAAAAGATCATAAAAATGATACAGTTCATTAGACGGAAGAAACCAAGGTCTAGAAAAGTTAAAATGGCATCAAGTCATGGAGCCAGTTCTCTGCAGAAAAGATGTGAAGCCTTTCTCCTGTTCTCCCTTATTCAAAATGCCCTTCTATCCAACGAAGCCACCTGTCTCAGCATCAAAGTCAAGTCCCTTGCTAGCAAAAGTAAAGATGGACTTAAGTGGCAGATTAGATGCTGATAGAGAAGAAGAGAGGTCCCAGTCATATAAGAGTCTTTTGCTTTTTGTTTTGGTAAAATTTCCTTTTCCTCATTTGTCACCACCAACAATTCATTGTTCATGCCGGTGATCTACAGAAAAATCAGGAATGGTCATTTCTAGTGGATGATAATTATAGTCCACTGAGCTCAAAAGGTGTTCTGGCCTAACACCTTCTAGTACAATATTCCTCCTCCTGAAGATGAAAAAAAGAGTTGTGGTTTAATCCACATAATGAGAAGAGGTGAAACCAGCTGCCCTGCCCCCAGCCAAGGTCTCACTGAGGTTTGGGGAGTACTAGGTGTGTCTGCCTCCACAGGTCTGTCAGCTCGCTGTACTGTGGGGCTTGTGTGTTGCTGTGATGCTGAAAGCTATGCCATCAGTATTTCAGATACCAGCAGGGTCACTCATGGTGGATCAGTTTCAACTGAGCTTCCAGACTAAGGCAGACAAAGGAGAAGGACCTGGCAGCCCACTTCTCAAACAATTAACAACTGAAAACCCTATGAACAGCAGAGGACTACTGTCAAATAAAGTGCTGATAAATGAGCACCTGTGGCTGGAAGGCATTCAAGAAGTGACTAGGGAAGAGTTGCCTCCTAGAATCAACCTTAATGATGGGACTGGAGTAAATCCCCTGGGATCTCCTTTTGCTTCTCAAAACGAGAAGAAACATGTTGTTGTTGTGTTAGGTGCCACTGAGATGGGTCTGACTCATAGCGACTGTCATAGTGTTTTCAATGGCTGATTGCTTCGAGATGGTTTTTGGGAGTGGACTGCCACATCCTTCTCTTGATTTCGAAGTGCTAAGGATCGAACTCAGGTCCTCAGAAAGTGCAGAGCAACACTGCAATAATGGGCTCAGGTATATAGAGATCAGGTGCATGACACAGCATTGGGTAGTGCTTTGTTCTGTTGTACATAGGGTGGTTAGGAGCTGGATCCGACTCAACGGCACCTAACCCCACAGACGTGTCTGGTGTTTACCACCAGTGTTGATTGTTTCATATTCCAAGCAGGGAAGCAAACCAATAAAAATCATATTTGGAAAATTAAAAATGACGGGTGGAGTGGGGATATTTCCTCCTTGTCAAATGCCAATTTGAAATTAAATTGGGCCCTTCAGCACTTAGACAGTGACCCCTGACCCCTGAGTAATTACCTTCCAATATCATTTTCTCTAATTTGAAAGAGAGAGTTCTATTCCAGGAATTGCTGGGAGGACCTATTTCATGAAAAAGAAACTTTATCTTAAGAAAATCCTTTTTGACTTCTCCTTCTGTTTCTGCACGTTCCTGCTCCTAGAGGGACGGGCTTGCCACACGCATCTGCTGCACCCTGCGTGGCACGCGCCCAACCATAATTACACCAGCAGATGCCAGAGCCACTGAGGCCGATGACACAGCTTGCAACACAAAGCCTCCGCAAGGCTCTGGGACCGGCCCAGGGGATAAGAAAAGTGTGAATAGGCCACCCTTACACCGCCCTTACTCCGACATGGAGCCTCCTGGCAGAGAGAAAACACATTTGCTGAAGAAAAAAAGCAATTTGAGGGGAAATCATGCGCAAACACATGAAGGTGTGAGAGGACACAGTGTTTCCAGGGAGCCTCTCACGCCCTCACTCACTGAGCAGTTCCTTCATTCGCTCAAGGGATACTTAATGAGTGCTCACTCTACGCCAAGCAGCTACTTGGTGTTAGGCATAAAAGAATGGGTGAAATATGCTTTCTGCCCTCGATGGGTCCGAAGAATGTAGAGGAAAAAAACAAAAACGAGAACAAAACAAAACAAAAACCCACAAACTAAGTAAGCACCATGAGCCCAATGACCTGGTTGCACACACGGGTTCTGAGAGCAAGTGGCCGGAGAGAAGGTCCACTCCTCCAGACTCAAGAGAGGAGGGAGTGAGGCCAGGTGGTTGCAAGCAACAGGACTAGAAGTTGTGGACAGGCGAGAGGGAGGGTCAAGGGCAACTCTTACTGTACATGCAGACTGTGATGGTTAATCTTGATTGTCACCTTGACTGGATTGAGTGGTGCCTTTGTTATTGTTGTTGTTGTTGTTAGGTGCTGTTGAGTTGTATCTGATTCATAGTAATCCTCATAAGGTTTTCAATGGCTGATTGTTTTGGGATTGCTTCCGGAGTGGATTGCCACATCCTTCTCCCATGAGAAGTGGCTAGGAGATTAGTAAATCACACCCATGGGTATGTCTGCGAGCACATTTCCAGAGAGGGTCAACTAAGGGGAGAAGACCCGCCCTAAGTGTGGGCACCACTATCCTATAGGCTAGGGGCCTGGATGCAATAGAAGCCAAAAAAGGAGAAAGCTCACAGCACAGGTATTCACTCTCTCTGCTTCCTTACTGCCATGATGTGATCTACTCTGTACTGCACATCCCACTCACGATAACGAACTGAGACCTATGAACCTCTGAATTCATGCTCTAAAATAAATCTTTCCTCCCTTACATTGTTTTGTCAGGTAGTTTGTCACAATGATGAAAAATTGACTAACACATAGACTGTACACTGAGCTCCTGAATGCAGCAAGAAGTATGAAGTGGGCTTCAGGGAGCTGATAATGAGTCGAGTTTTAAGGACAGTGAGTTTGAAATAGTGGATGAATGTCCCACTGTTCAAGGTCTGATTTTCTTGAGGGCACAGGCCGTGCCTAACTCTTTTCTGAGTCTTTATGCTGAGGAGATCAGGAGTCCTCACAAATTTCTGGATGAAAAAAAGAATGGGTACAATGAACAGGAAGCCCATGGGCAAATGCTCCTCCTATGGGGTATCATTAAGTCTCACAGAAACTCTATGAGGAAGATCTATTACTAGCCCGCTTTATAGATAGGTACAACCCTTCAAAAGCCTTATGATGTAAGAGAAGAGGCAGGATCAGTTCACAGGTAAAACAACTCAAAACAATGGGAACAGAGGACATGAAAATATATTCGACACCATTAATTATCAGGGAAATGCAAATTAAAGCCACAATCAGTATAATTGTTCTAAATCCACTAGAATTGTTAGAATCCAAAGGACTGGCTATGCTAAGTACTGGTGAGGATGTGAGTGAGCAAAACTCTCATTTGTTGCTGGTGGGAATGTAAAGTGGCACAGCTAGTACGGAAAAGAATTTATAAATTTCTTATAAATAATGCACTTCCCATATGCCTCAGCAATGCCTCTCATAGATTTCTACCCATGAGAATTTAAAATATATTCATACAAAACTCATATGTAAAGCCAGGCACAGTGGCTCATGCCTGTAATCTCAGCAACTCAGGAGGTGGAGGCAGAAGAATCATACGTCTGAGGCCAGAAGCAGCCTGCGTAACTTAGTGATATCGTGTCGCAAGATAAAAAATGAAAAGTGGGCTGGAGGTGCAACTCAATGGTAGAGCACTTGTAAAGTATGTATGAGGCCCTGAGTTCAACCCGTAAGTACTAAAAAAAAAAAAAAAGAAGAAGAAAAACTCATATTCTAAATGTTCACAGCAGCAAAACTCATAATAGCCTAAAGTTGAATACAACCCAAATATCCACCAACTGGCGAGTGGATAAACAAAATACAGCATGTTCATACAATATAATATTACTCAGCAGTAGAAAGGATGGAGCACTGGTGCATCATGAAACATGGATGGACCTCTAAAACATTGTGCTGAGGAAAGGAGCCAGGAAAAGAAGGCTTCAAATTGCCTGGTTTCACTTACACGAAATTTCCAGAAAAGGCAAATCTATAGAGATGGAAAGTAGATTAGTGTTTGCTTAGGGGTGGGAAGGGGACAGGCAGTGGCTACAAATGAACTTTTGAAGGGGAAGAAAGTATTCTAGGCTGAATTACAACGAGGGTTGCACAATAGCATAAATTTACTAAAACTCCTCAAAACAAATACTTCCAGCTATCGAATTTTTAAGTGCATAAAGTATACCTCGATAAAATTGTTATTTAACAAAGCCAAGGCAGAGAGAGCTATGTGACTTAGAAGAGGGGAGGTCCCAGCCAAGCCAGCTCCACAGGGGCACACAATTGTGCTGGCCCTCGAAGACTAGGTAGGATTTCAACAGGTTGGAAGGCACAACATAGGATCCTAAGCAAAAAAAGAAGCACAGGCCTTGCAAAAAAGTAAGAGAGTGCCAGGAATGTTTGGGTAATATCCAGACATCCATTTTTGGCTGGATATTTGGACAGAGAAAGGTGGATGAAAGGGTGAAAAATTGGTTGTGGCCAGATCAGATCCCAGAAGCTGAAAATGATCAGACTAATACATTCATGATTTAATTTGATAGGCAGTGGGGAGCCACTGAACATTCCAAAGTAGGGGAGTATTCTGGCAAAGATTAACAGGGCAGCAGTGAGAAATATGTGTTGGCAGTGCAGCTACCAGGGCAGAGCATCAAATAAAAGGCTCGTAGAACCGGTGGTAGTGAATGAGGGCCAAACTGATCATTTGCGTGGGTTGATAATGCAAAGGGACAGAGACACTCATTGCACCAAATAGAAAGGAAAATAATAACAGACATCATTTACTTAGTGCATTCTACAATCTAGGCCCTGTTTTAAAGAATTGCTGCTCTAAAAGAGAGACAGGGAGTTAAGAGCCTGCCATATACAGAAAGAGCCAAATGGATTGAGGATCATTTCAGGTTTGCTCTAAAGGAAAATAATACAGATTGGGGAGGTCATAAAATGCTTATCTACAGTGTGTTAGAGGAACCATGGATAGGGTAGCTTGTAACTTAATAAGAAATGGTGATACTTCAAGGCAGAAGGTTGGTAAGTGAGACAAACAGACACCACTTTACAGGGCTCCGGAAGGCGGGAGTGCCTGGCACTGCTGCTGTTCTCTGTGGATGTCACTGCTTCTTTATATTTTTATTTATTAATTTTGTGGTACTGGGGATTGATCCCAAGGCCTTGCACATCCTAGGCAAGCTTTCCATCACTGACCTACACCCCCGGGTAAGCACCACTTCTTTAAATGCATGTAATACACAGTGAGTAAACTGGCGGCAACACAAGAAGAGAGAACCGAATCAGTAAAAGAAGGCTGTTGCACTTAGGCTGCTTCTGGGGATGAAAATTTCCCCCAGCTACTGTTAGAATGCTATCCAATACCTTACGTTCTGCATCCATGAAGAATGATGGCGGTGCATTGCCACGCAGCATCCCCCTACCTGGCTCACACCATGCTAATGCAAATCACAGATGCTACCTGCTTTCTGAAAGCTGAATCTAGTCGTTTTGAGATCGTAGAATACACCAACACTTAACTTTCAGGAAATTTTACATAAACAATGGGGATTTTCAGCTTCTCTTGGGAAATCAGGAGTTCCATCAATGATATGTCTCCACCCAGCATTGTACTAGTCAGTGTGTACCCAGCAGCACTTGTCTTCTTTAAATATCAGAGTCTCTGCCTGGTTCACCTCATTCATTCATTCATTCACACCTCCACTCAGTAAGTATTTATGAAGCACCTACTATACTCCAGGTGCTGTTGTAGGACATGGAGACACAGCAATGAACACAATAGACAAAAATGCTTTCTTTCTTGGAGCTCAGATCTTCCCACGAGAGCAAGACAATAATCAAGGTAAGAAACACTAAAAAAAATAAAGAACTAAGGTACAAAGGGGGTCGAAATTGACTGGATATTGTAGATAGGGGGCAGAGCAGGGAAGCCCCTCTGATGAGGCAATTCCTGAGCCAAATCTGAGTAAAATGAGAGGGTAGACCCAGACACCAAGGGAATAGAAAGTTGAAGCATGTTCTATGTGTGGCAGAAACACATAAAGGAACGATCAAGGGACAGAGGGCGTCTCAGGACTGGCCAACGGTTTGGGTTTTATTCTGCATGAGATGGGAAACCATTGGCAGGTTTGAGCAAAGGAGTGACGTGGCTGGACAGACACATGTATATTGGTGACTGGCCCCTGTCAGTATCTCAGTGTTTGACCATTAGTTTAAAGCAGTACAAGCAGAGGTTAAAGGGTTGGATACAGGTTCTCTGTCTAGGGAAAGTAATCAGACTGAATACCAGGAATCTTCGCATCTTTAGAATATAGTGCTTGTGTGGAAGAACAACCCCAAACTTAGCATTAACCTTCAATTAACTGGTATCTACCAGCAGAATTAACACACAATAAAGCCACGTAGAAAACTGAGCCCACAGAACTCCAAGACTTGAGTACCACTCGACTCTATGCCATTAGGAAAAGGTCCTGGTGGATAGCCATCTGGAACATTCTACCTTGTTCACTTACAAAAAGTTCCTCTCCATTCTCTGTCTTTGCCAGTGACATTCCACCCCTTCTGGTACACTCAACTTCTTCAACAAGTGCTAAGTGTTATGTTACTTCCGCAACTTGAGTTAGTTCTCATGTTCACCCAACTCAGATGGGAAAATTCTAGTCCCTCACTCCAAAACAGAGGGATGATCGGCACTGGTGCTCAGTGTGATCTGGCTTTCAAGAAATTCCATTCCCAGACCTTGAAGAGTTTGACATGTTTGACAAGAGGAAGAGATCTACTCACAATCAGAACGTGATCCCGGCCCATCGTGATGACCGTCCGGTTCACCGTGCGAAGCAGCTGGACCATGATTTCTTGGATGTGCTGGTAGGTGAAGGCCTGTAACATAGCCAGAGACATCTGTGTGACAACCAAGACACTGACCCAGAACAATCTTCCAAAGACACAGACACTTGTGATCCGACATGGTGATCACCAACGCCACCACCAACAGCAAACACCAGCTCCATTATCACCATCATCATCACTGACATTGTCATATCTCCAACCCTGTTAACACTTTTCATTGTGCACCAGAAATTCTACTGTTGTTTGTTGTTGTTGTTGTTGTTGTTGTTGTTGTTAGGTGCCGTCGAGTCGGTATCCAATTCATAGCGACCCTCATAGGGTTTTCAATGGTTGACTGTTTTGGGATTGCCCTGGGAGTGGATTGCCAGGTCCTTCTCCCAAGAAATTCTACTACCTACCTTAAATATAAGTTAGTGATGAAGAGTTCAATTAGGCTTTAGAATAAAGAAATGTGGGTTTAGAATACCATTCTAACAAGAATTACGTGATCTAAGGGCAGCTTGAGTGGAGAGGCTCTGCCAGTGGCTCTACACGGCTCAAGAATTAGTGATTAGCTGAAGAGATGAGTATGAGGCAGAAAGGGAAGGCAAACTCAAGGTGATGCATTAGCTGTACTGCATTGGCTGTTATATAACTGATCTGAACCTTGGTTTCTTCATCAAACAACCAGGATCTAACTTGAAATAAGGAGGGAACTGGCTGTACAAGCAATGGGAAAGCTGAGGTACCAAGAGTAGGAAGCCACTATGACCTCTTGGCTGGAGTGACAAATGCAGGAATCAGTGTTCCAGAGCCCAAGGACAGGAATACGGTGATAGGAACAGTGACTGTCAGGGATATTTATACAGCAGAAGCAGATTATCTGTGTTGGGGTGGAAATCCACGGGGAGTCAGGTAGTAAGAGTTATAGGGTTCTGCCCATTTTAAATACAGGTCCCTTTCTGTAGGACTTGCGGGTGCCTCCTGAGCACTGGCTGTGGGTAAGTAAGCATTTTGTGCATATTCATCTATATCCTCAGACTGTGTTGCCAGCATGGTCTTTAGGCAGAGTGTCATCTATGCATCCCTGTGAGGGTGGCCATGACCAAGGAGAAAGGCCTGGGGTTTTAGGTTCAGAATCTCTGGGTCTGAATTTCAATGCTATACTTGCTGTGCAACTTCACTTAGTTCTTAACCTTCCTAGTCCTTGACTTCTCCATCAACAAAATGGGGGAGGTTCTTTTCAGGCTGATGTGAACATAAGTGTGACATGTACAATTCCAGAAAAAAAATATACATGGCCAGTTCCTCTGTAGGAGGGTCTGTAGGTCTAAAACAGAACTTGGCTGCTAGCAATTTCTGAATTGTAGGTACATCATTCTGATGGTTCAGAACCATGACACAAGTCACCATGAAGCTCTAGAGTTGGAGGATTAGGTCTGGGAAGGTGTCTGTGTCTTCAGTGCCTAGCCAGAGCCTGACATAAAGGTATTAACAAAATGGTAGCTTAAACAGTGGATGGCAACCCACATTCATTCATACACATGTTATGAACCTCTGTTGCATTTGACTCAGCTGCAGATTTGTCTCTTAGTGAAACCATTGAAAGGAACAGATTTGTAGATGTAGAAGGGCAAGAAGAAGAAGGGAGGGAGAGAGGGAGGAGGAAGAGGAGACATAAGAGAAGAAGATGACAATGACATACTTATTAAAGATATCCTCTCAATGACTACTGGCATCCAGAGATGAACCACCTTGAGCTTGTCTTCTCTGCCTCAAACTCATCTCTTCAGCTAATCACTAATTCTTGAGCCATGTAGAGCCACTGGCAGAGCCTCTGCCTCTTGAGCTGCTCTTAGATTATGTAACTTCCAGAAACCAGTTCTTTTCTTGTGCTCCATCAAGCCCAGCCAAACCTCAGTCTTACTCTGGACTTGAGCTCCCCACCATTCAGCCCTCTCCCCTCCCAAGGCTCTGCAATGGGAGGGGTAGCATTTACTGTACTTCTTGGGTGAAGGTGAACCTCTCCTAACTTCCTTCTCCTTTATTTTCTTAAGCCTTTTGTGGATTTATAATCTTCTATTTCTTCTATTATGTAAACATGATGTTTACGGTTATAATAACAATAGCTAACATTTTCAAGTGCTTACTAAATGCCTGACACCCTGTTAAGCACTTTATCTGTTTTCACATCAGGATAAGCAGTATTATGAGCCAGATGTGGTGGCACACACCTGTAATCCCAGTATTTGGGAGGCTGAGGTAGGAAGATCAAAATTTCAAGGCCCTCTTGGACTACATAGTGATTTCCAGGGCAGCCTGGGATACATAGCAAGACTTTATCTGAAGAAAGGAAGGAAGGAAGGAAGGAAGGATTGATTGATTATGATGTCTATTATCAGATGGGTAAACCACCAAAGACTGGGGAGGTTAAATAATTGTCTGGGATCACCCACCAAAGAAGTCAAGGAAAAGGAAAAATAGATTCAAATCCAGCAATCTGGCTCCAGAGTCTGTTCCTCGTCCAAATGCACCCAGGCAGGCTGGAACAGGATCACATCTCTCTGGTTGCTGTTTTGTGATTCATTAGTCTCTTTCCATCTGTCAAGATGGTAGACCCTGTCTCCAACTGAGCCAACTTCCAACTCCTTCAGTGACTTCTGATCTTCTCTTTCTTTTTTAGAAAATCTTCCATGCTTTGTATTCATTACTCTTTTATCTTCTTTTCATGCCTTTGCAATTTCATCAAATTCATATAATGACTTCCATTTGATGCACAGGATTACATCTCTTCCCTTACCAAAATAGATATTAAAGCACTCCTTTCCTCTTGACACCCTGACCCTTGTGTCTTTAAAAATAGCCATTTCTTCTTAGTCTAAAGAGCAGCAATTAGACTGCACAGAAAGTTTGGTATTTAAAAGTGGGAAAGTGTCAAGTTTGATTCATTTCACTCTGAAAGCCCCTGATAAGGGACGCTGCCAAGGACAGTTGTGGATCAGACAGACTTGAGTTTGAATCCCAGCTCTTCTAATTTGAGCTGAGTGACCTTGAGCAAATGGCCTTTCTTCTCTGAGTTTGAGTTTCTGCATTTACAAAATGGGGCAAAAACTAGAAACCTCAAGGTTATGGGTTTGAGGGATAAATGAGGTAATGCAGGTAAAGCCCTCCATGCCGAGAGCGAGCGCACCGTCCACCCCCAGCCAGCGGCGGCTGCAGCTCACGCTTCCCTTGGTCTGCATCAGCACTCTGCCTGGGCTTGCCTATTCCCAGCACGTAGCAGAAAGTGCAGTACCAGGCAAGGCATAATATAAACTCTGGGTGATACGGAAATGTCACCCCAAGAATGTATAGCGTATATGCAAATGGAAAACTTTCAAGATGATAAACCTGTGCTAAGCAGTAAAAGTGCAGCCACAAATCACCCACTGTTAATTGCTCCGGAGCAAGGCAAGTGGAGGGAAACTGTACAAAAGTGTCTTCCGGGCCCGAACTAAACAGTGGCTTGTAATGGAAATGACAAAATCAGTCTTCCCATTATGGCCCTGGCAAGAAAATTAATCCATCCAACCTAAACATACTGCAAATTGTAGTGATTCTTTTTCTTTTAATAATTATAGGCTATGATACCTGGAAGGGACTCTAAACGAAATCTCATGCCAAAGCAAGTATATAACATAGTAGGAGGGCTGGAGGTGCACAGCCTCGGGGGTGAGGACTAGGAGCGTGAGGGAAGCCAACCTCCATCTCTGGATTCATCCAAGCCCTAGGAAGAATACGACTCAAAACCACCAGCTTCCCACAGTGTCTCCACAACAATAACAAATCACACATCTATGAGATGATTTTAAGGAATAGCACACAGACACAGCACTCAATCAAATTAGGTGCCAAGTATGCCCTTTGTTCTTTTTCTTTCAACCTTTTTGATAATAGTGAGTAAAAAAAACTCTCTCTGGTCATGAACATGTCTTTAATGCCTCTCTGATTCACGCAAAACCCTATCAAGGAGGGGAATCTGCAGGCCAGAGCAGGTGGTAGACAAATAGTATCTAGTTAGAACTTAATAATACTGCTTTATTTTCATTGGGGTTTATTTTTAAAATTAGTGATATTTATGGCAAGTGTGTAGAAAGAAAGCCATATGAGGATGGCATGACATTTTAATAGAATATTTCTGATCAAACCTATTGAGGGTCATCTCTCAGGTCATCCCTCTTTGACTGACTGTCCACAACTGATTAGAAATCCGAGATTCTATATCCCTGCAGAGCCAGGAAATTCTACAGAAGCAGAAAGAGGTTAGCTTATAGAAAAATAACAACATTTGATGTTTGTTTGCTGTTTTGCAAAAGCTATACCTTTATTACTCTTTGGAAAGTTTACTTCTCTGAGACCTACTGGCAATTTTATATAAGCATCTTTTCTCCCACAAAAACTCAAGAATCTTAAATACTTTTAACTATCTCTTTTGTTGTTCAGCTTGTTCCCTAATTTGTCAGTTAAATAAAACTTAGATATGTCAGTATCTAATATGATATTTTTAATAATTTGAGAATTCTATACAAGTGATGGGCTGGGATTTAGCTCAGTTGGTAGAGCGCTGCACTGCAGTCTCTGAGGTCCCGAGTTCAATTCCAAATACCGCAAAAATGGGAGAAGGGCCTGGCAATCCACTCCCAAGGCAATCCCAAAACAGTCAGCCATTGAAAACCCTAAGAGGGTCGCTATGAGTTGGATACTGACTCGACGGCACCTAACAACAACAACAATATCTAAGTGATACTGACTACTTACAATGGTGATATAAAATCTTGTTAATTTTTATGAAAGTTATAAATGCATTTAATTTTAAAAATTTCTCCATGGTTCATTTAAAACAAACAAAAAACCCAAGAGTCCTGGAGGTCCCTTCCACCAGAGAAACTTTATTACTTCTTTTCATTGTTATAGTTGTTATTTTGATATTTACAACTATGCCACAAATATTATGCTTGTATTACTCCGTTCTGAAACTTTTTTCACTTAGTAGCACTACCTGTTAACCGTCTGGCATAGGAGATAAGCATTTCACTCTTTTCTCCCAACCCCCATCAGCCACATGCATCCTCCCATTTCCCCTTCCCACAGTTATAGTATAATTTTGGTTTGATCAATGCTTAGTATCTAAAATATTTTGACTATGTGAAGGCCATTCTCATCCAAGTTGTAAACTATGCTAAATTCCCACTTCTTATACAACTGTTCATCTCGCCCAAAGAAAAAAGCAGTCTGGAAAAAACTGAGATTCCTTTTAGTTCTCTGAATTTCTTTTCATTATTTTTCCCCATAATTCAGGATTGCCTCCTCTATATTTGGTAGTCCCTGTCTTTTTTTTTTTTTTTAATTTGCTTATCTCCAAAAATATGTTTCCTACCAGTTGCTTTTCTTGGGTTGCTTGTTTTGTATTTATTTTCCATGGGAGGGTTCTTCAATTCTTCAGCCACAGTGTATGTTCTTGGTGCAGTATGGGCAATGCTAAAGCTGCCTGCCAACTGTCAGCATGTGAGTAGAGCTGGTTATCCACACAAGCTGCACTGCACGGTAGATCTGGTTGGGACAACTAGCAGGAGAGACTCAAATATCAACCAGTTGCAAGCCTTTCCTCTTGGGCAGGTTGGATCCCACAGAGAACTCTCTCACCTCCCACCTGCAGGGTTAAGTCCTACCTGTTAGCACTCTGGTGGGTGAGTGGGAGAATAGTGCTGGATCAGAACACGTTTCTGATCTCCTTGTTCTGGTCTCCTTGTCCTCGGTGGTATCTGGTGCCTCTTGAGTCCAGACATTTCTGTTTAGTTTCCTCTAAACCCCTAGTGACTCAGCTACAGGCAGTCAGACTGTCCTTGGAACTGATTTTCAACAGAGCCTCCTTATTTCTCTCCCCTTCCTCACTTCCACCTGTGTGGGCCTCAGGTCCTCCCATTTCCTGAAACTTCTGGAGAGGCCTTGCTTTAGACTGAATGAGTTCTCAACTGTCTCCACTCCTGGCTCATGAATCACTTTTCTGAGGTCTGCTAAGTCATTTATTAATTTTCTGTATGATTTCTGTCTTTAAAATAAAACCCTTCCCTTTTTTTCCCCAGTAGGTTTTCAAGAGGGGGCAAAATATATGCCCATGTTTAATCTACCATCTTTGCAAGAAATTCTACCCTAAATTTCCATGTTTAAATATTTATGAATTGATTTAGCTAAAAAATTTAAAGCACACATGATAATGATAAATAACAAGAAAGTGATTGTATTATGCAAGAGTCTAAGGTTTTGAAGAGAATATTGGTGTATCCCTTAACTTTATAGAAAGAAAACCTAGTTTGGATAAAGTCAGGAATGACATATGATGGGTAATGTCATCAGAGCTAGAATTAAATCCTAGTTCTGGGCTGAGTGAAGTAACATGTGCCTGTAGTCCCAGTTACAGGCTGGAGAAGGAAGATCACTTGAGTCCAAGAGTTTGAGGCTAGCCTAAGCAATATAAGGCACTGTTTCAAACAACAACAAAGCACAGTTCTACTGAGCAATGGGGGGCCAGCTGCTCTCTGGACTCCAACACACAGGCAGCCATGGCCCTGGGTTCATGCTAAGGTCAATCCCACTTCCTCTACCTGCTCTGTCATTAGACCTTTGCAGCAGTAAGATGAAGATCACAAGGGCAAAGCTATAGCATTAAGTCAAAAGGCTTTTTTTTAAAAATGAAAGAGAAATAATGTACCTCTTTACCATGGACATAGCTGCAATCTATGGCCACTTTCTCTGTTCTGTGTTCCCATAAGAGGTCTTTCAAATTTCTTTCTTATTTTGAAAGCAACATAAGCACTTACCTAGAAAGAAAATATCTATCTTTGAGGAGAGAGTAATAGCTGTCCTCTAACACAGAATCACACTCTCCCTTGCTTTGCCCCTAGAGATCATGCCATTTTTTCACATCTGGGGTTAGCAGTCTATCTTTCTTCCTCTTATTTGAACTAATTTCTCGCCTGAAAGACTGTGCTGGGCCAATACCTGGTTGTCTAAAGCAAGCCACAGAGGCAGCCATGGTCAGAAGTAGCCCAGTGCAGCAGGAGTCAGGAGCTGGTGTGTGATGGCATGGTGTATTGCAATGCCACATCCCATCATCCCTGCCTCTTCTATGCACTGGATGGCTATGTCTTTCCCAGGTACCATGTGGGCAATGCCTTCCTGAGCTTCATGATTTTGCTTTAGGTTTTTCTAGAAGGCTAGAGTTGGGGTCAGTAGCAAAGGACATGATAAAAAAGAAAAGACCACATGGGTTCTAATTCTGACAATGCTGCCACCTAACAAGTTTTGAAGTCGTATTACATGCCAAGCCTGCAGCCATTCCACTGTGGCATCCAATCCCATCAGATTTTGGAAGCTAAGCAGGGTCGGGCCTGGTTAGTCCTTGGATGGGAGACCACCTGGGAAGACCAGGTGCTGTAGGCTTGGGAGAAGGACCTGACAGCCTGCTCCACCCCTTAAAACAGTCAGCCACTGAACACTTTATAAATAGTAGAGAAGCACTGGCTAACAATAGTGCCAGGCATGGCACAGTGCTGGGTAGTGTTTTGTCTGTTTCACATAGGGTCACTATGCATCAGACCTGATTCGACAGCACCTAACGACGTTATGTGCCTAGAATTATGTATATAGACTTGACAGCTAGTTAGACATCTCATTTAACTTTTGGTAAAACCCCACTAAAGTCCCAGGTATAAAAAAAAGACTAGGCAGGTTTAGCAACTTGCCCAGGAATATCCACTCATAGGTGGCTGAGCCTGAACCCAAGCTTAGTTCTCTCTAATTCCGGGCTCTTTCCATGATGTGAATTGTGGCGCTGTTGGCAGCAGGTGGTACTTCAGGCCCTCGACAGCCACTGGTTTCAGTATTAGGAACAGGGCTGTACAAAGATCGCTTCTCACTGCAGAGACTGTGGAGTTGCCACTAACTATGAGCCTTCCCTGCCTGTCATCGACATAGACCACTCTTGGCTCTCTGAGCCTCTGTGTGTTGGACATAATGTTACCCACAATATCAGAACTGTTCTGAAAAGCTATGACTAATTCCAACCCTCATAGCTAATTTTTTTTAGATTTTATTTTGCTATATAAACTTCTAAGTACTTCGCATACATTAACTTACACAAGCTGCCACCCATAAATGCACACTGCCTGCAGCCCACTGCAATCTGGGACGTAGCCCCTCAGTCTCCCGTGAACTGAGGAATCGTGCAAATATCTATGAAATGAGAGAAATACTTCTATATTCCAGGTTGACAGATGAGGAAACTGAGGCCATGGCTACAGTCACAGGTTGTGGGAATGCTATTCTAAGTTCCAGTCCAGACACTTCTTTTCCAGCCCTGACTCCAGTCCAGGCCTGTAACTCCCACTGCCTCCACCTCCTAAAGATCACTTCAATGGAAGAATGTAGCAGCACTTTGTGGATGGCAAGGCATTCTGCAAATCTGTCCAGAGTACCAGAAGGCGAACATGCATGTGCATAGCTTTTTATAACAGTATTTCATTGTCTACACAACAACAATAAATGTCTATATTTAGTAAGCAGGATAAATGTTCCCAAATCAAGAACCCAAATCAAGATAAATGTTCCCAAATCAAGAACACAGTTATTAATTCACACAATGGAATAGGAGAAAGTAGTTAGGTCTTAACATAGAAAGAGACCCTTAATGGATTCAGTAAGAGACTACAGAGCACCATTTATCATATAATCTCATTTATGTTTTTCCTTTTGTTGTTCTGTGAACTATTTGTCTATAGCCAAAAAATTCCAGAAAAAATGTATGGCAAACTATTAACAATGGTATCACTGGGCAAGGAGAAGAGAAAGAAATATAAATTAAAGGAATAATTTTACTTGCTATGGTTTGTTGGAAATTTTCACAATAATTGCTGCTGCTAATAAAGAGAACACTTTGCTGACTAGAAAGAAAGAAAAGCCATCTGCAATGCTAAGGAATCCTGGTCCCAGGAGACAGAAGGGGCCCATCTGAGGGAGTGTGGTGCACTGTGGGCAGCCCTGTCTTCAGGGGTAGCAGACTGCTGTGGGCACAGATCTCCACTTTCCCCCTGCCCTAGACCTCTCACCCCATGCCAGGGTTGCAGATGTAACCCTGGAGGGCTGTTGTCAACATTTCTAAGCTGACAGAAAAGAACTGTAGAATAACATGAGTTAATATTAAAAAAAAAAAAAAAAACCCACAACATGAAATGTTTTATCTCATTTGCCAAATCCTTTCAACTTCCATTGCCTGGCAGATAAATAAAAAAATGTACTTAAATCAACCAGAAAAAAAAAAAAAAAGAAAGAAAGAAAAGAAAAGAAAACACAACAAGACCATTACCTCCAACAACAACAAACCAAACATCATTGTGATCAAAGCAAAGCACTGCTTTTATGCAGACCCCATATTCTGCTTTGTGAGGGCTTTCATTAACATATGCTGGCATCTCCAACCCGCAGCGTACAGCAGAAAAAATTGAACTCCCAATGTCTGAAGGTCCAGCACCTTAATGCTGATGAGTGAAGCCTGGTCAGAGCCAAGTACGAGGAGGTACCTGGAAAATGCTGTACTTTTATTCTTCAGAACTGGAGTTATTTAGGGGGCTGAATAAAGAGATATGTATAAAGAACACAACTAACATTTGTTAAATTCTTACCATGTGCTAGGCAATGGGCTGTGCACTTTGTAGTTACTATCTCAACGCATCCTGATAAAAACCCTGGGGATGAGCATTGCCTTGCTTTAAGGTATAAAATAAGATCCATTCTAGTTATTATCATCATTCAGTACGTACTGTAATTGTTAATCTGGATTGTCAACTTGATTGGATTGAAAAGCACCTGGGTGTTTAGTAAAACACACCTCTGGGTGCATCTGAGGGCATTTCTAGAGAGGATTAACTAAGTAGAGGGGAGTAGATGGGATAAAAGGAGAAAAGGAAAAAAGTGAGCTAGCACAGGAATTTCCTCTCTCTCTCTCTCCTCGCCACCATAATGTGAACCGCTCAGCTCCTCCACACCCTTGCCACCATGATGAAACCATGAGCTAAAGCAAATATTTCCTCCCTTGAAATTGTTTGTCTCAGTTATTTTGTCACAGTAACAAAAATTTGACTATTACGTGTACTGAGCATTTAATATATGCCAGACCCTACACATGCTTTATATGTGCCATCACACTGGATTATTAATCTTATAGATCCACTGTGCAGCTTCTTCTCATGTTGTAAGTGAGGAAATTAAGATATGTATGTAACTTGCCCAGTATCACAGAATTGTGGGTGATACAGCTGGATGTGAACCCAGGTCTTCTTGGCTCCAAGGCTTCTGCATCGGATGCTTCCTATTTATAGCAATGCTGTATTGTTTATGATATCCAAATGAGAAAACAACTGTCCCCAAATCAGGATTTCTATTATAAAAATGACAGCGTATCCACACAATGGAATAGGAGATAGTATGTCTTAATGAGCAGACCTGCAACTCCAGTCTGCTTTACAGGACGAGCAGGTTCATTAGCTTTTGAATCTTAGATATACTTCTCACCCTCCTTGTCAAAGTTCGCTAGACAAAGCAAGAGTCTCTGTAGAATCTTATTTTCTTTAATTTATGTACATTATGGCTGTACGTGGTGGTAGCAAAGATTATTCTCGTGTCTGTGATTACATCAGCAGCAGAGCAGGCACTTCTCAGAGGTATTGGACCAGAGACATGGAATCTGCATGGTTACTAAGCTTGGGTAGGGAAATATGGAGAAGTGTAACTCTCTCCTGACAGAATTTATGAGGTCATCCTGGCCACAGTGCCGGGCTGAGCCCCACCTCAAGGAGGGTTGGCTGTAATGCCAAGTTCCCTTTGCATACTCCACACTGTACTTTCTACTGAGTGATTACTGCCAAACTAAAGAAACTTCTTGTTTAAAATCAGTTATAAATTAGGAATACTTAAGAGCTGACACCAAGAATTTCAAGGGTATTTTTGGGAGGTGGGGGGATAGTATTGGCAACATATATCCAGCAGTTGAACAAGCCCACATTGTATACCTGTGGAAAACTATTCCCACTTTAACTTTCCTTATTCTCTTCTCTGGCTGTTCCATTGATTTACTGCTCACTGATAACACAATGCTTGCTAATTAACCTAGACTTTGTCAGTGTGTCAAAGTAGAAATTTCCAAACAATGCATCTATTACATAAATATATTCCATACATCTGTTTATAGAAACAATACATCTTTATATTTAAAATAGCTCTATAACACAATATGCTTTTACTGATACTATAAACTGAAGGAAATAAAACAAAGTTGCACAGGAGATATCATTTACACATCTCCCAAAGCAACCATGCACAATAATATATTAATTACTACAGAAAGTCAGTATTCACACTGAAAAAGAAACCCCACAGGCCATATGATGTTTGCTTTCAAAACAGATGAGATGCCTTTCCCTGGACTTCACTGTAACCCAGGAGGCTGCCTGGGATTCATGTTAGGATTTCAACACGAAGAAAAGTGGGAGTGGAGAAGATTTACACAGGGGTAGGAGGAAGAAACAACTTCCAAAAGTCACTGTACACAGTAGCATGATTTTCACATGGATTCTGACTGTAGGTGTCTCTGTAATGTGGCAACAGGAGCGAGCACATGAGTTCTTTGACACCAGCAGGTTCTAATGCATATGCAGGTGGTGTTGCTTGGAGGAACTAAGGTTTCTGAAGTGAGCCCTGTTTTGGACCGCTCAAAGGAGATGGCTAGAGGGGTAACTGCTCAATACATGTTTAAAACAGTAAAAGTCACAGTGGGAAGCTTGTGACAGAGCTGGCCCACGGTAGGAAATCTATCAGCAACATTTGCATTCTCGTTAATATGTGGGAAAAACTAAGCCAACAGAAATGCAATTAACAAATGAGAAGAACCAAGTGTGATTTGGGCTGTGTACACAGAAATCAGAGCCTTCTTAAGAAGGCAAGAGGAACACTGTTGCAACCCGCTCCTCTACTGTGATGACTTTGGGATCCCACATGACTTGGCAATACCAATGGAAGGAATGGGAGGCAAAGCCAGTTAGCTTGGTCTCTCAGCTACAGGCAACTGGAAAGTATTAAATGTAATGATCACAGTTATATTTTAGGCTGGTTAAAGGCTGAGGGAATTCTCAAATTCTTAACTGAAACTAAGGCTTTTTAAACAAATGTACAACTTAGAGCTGATTGGCTGTTTTTTCAAATGAATTGTCCCAATTTTAAAACTAGTCCTACTGCAAATGGTAGCCATCTGTACTATAAAACACAAAGTATTCCACAAATCACAGAAGTATCATGTTAAAACTCCCTCCCTCCACTTTAATTTTAGGATAGAAGGATAGAAGGAAGAGCGATGAAGATTGAGGACTGACATAATTCCTCACAGCGGAGGTACAAAATCAACCCTACCTGGACTGGAATAAGAGCACAGAGTTATGAGAGACACTTTTCCTGAACCCCAACTCATAAAGGTTAAGTTGATAAAAATCTCCAGTTAGACATAAAAGGGTTATTTTAGATGTGAGTCTCTCTTTCTGATGTATATCCATTATGAAGCCTCCCAGGAATAACTGTAACAATGCAACATATCAGGCATCTATCAAGACAGTCTTACTTCTAAAGGCCTCATCTTATATCATGTATCAAGGACACAAAAAAGAAAAATCTCTCCGTAATAAAATTTAATCCAACTGCGTAAGAGTCAAGTTATAGTTGAATAAGATACTGTTCATCTTGCAAATAGTTACTTAATCATGAATTTCACTTGCGCATTTTGTTTCATGTTTTGGTGCCAGTTAGCCATTTGAGGCCCAAATACCCACAGGCTCTGGGTTCTGAATCTACACTATACTGAAATGAAAATTGTCAAAGTTTAAGTCCAAACACCACCAAATATGCAATGAGCTCCTTATAAGGTTTCCATCGTAGGAATCAGAGTCCATTAGCCATTTGTAGTAGCCAAAAAATCTTTAACATAAATTACACATACACTCATCATCAGTACCACTGCATGGGCTAGTTAAAAGGTCAATATGTCTTATCTGAATGAGAACAAGATACACAAGACAACCTATTTATCTCAGCTGGTCAGAAAATTCTGAATGGTGTTTATATAGCATTTTTAATTAGTGAGTAAGCAAATTACTCAATTTTTAATGCATGCTATTTATTTGGGAGATAACATTTTATTTTTACTTTTTCTGTACTGGGGGTTAAACCCAGGACCTCACACATGCTAGGTAAGTGCTCTACCACTGAGCTGCACCCCAGCCCCACCTTTTTAATTTTTTTTTTTAGTTTGAGACAGGGCCTCACTAAGTTGTGCAGACTGCCACTGGCCTCAAACTCATGATCTTCCTATCTCAGCCTGCTAAGTCACTGGGATTACAGGTTTGTGCCATAGCACCCAGTGAGAGACATCATGTTTTTATAAATGCATCCATGGGCATAGGATAAGGAAAGGACTCTCTGGTGGTAAAAACCTTTGCTACTATTTATCCAGGACGCTTTCCAAGGTATGGCTTCCATGACCCCATATCCCAACGTCCCAATGAGCTGCTTCTCTCCTCTCAGGACTATCCACCCTTCTCTCTCCCCTTCCACTGGCAACTTAGGGCTTTCAGTTTACTTTCACTTTATGTCATCAACTTTCATCTCTACTTCCAGGATGATTTCAGTCTTAGACACCTGTGCATATCAGCATGATCTTCCCCCATCCAAAACATACTTGTGTCTCTTTACTGATACTTCCAGTTCCATAGGTAGGATTTCATTCTTTGTCCTAAGGCTGTCTCCTATCAAAATGCCACCCTGAACGAGAGTGCTAAAGTGTAATACAATAGGCTTCTCTAAGGTGGGAGGCTGTGATATATCCACTCCCACCTGTCCCCCTCACACTTTAAACAATCAGACGGTAGATTATCAGTGAGCTCTTTGAGATAGGGATTATATCCATTTGTTATTTTAGGTTATCACCAAGCAAGAGTATCTGATATAGAATAAGTAATCATCATGAGTTTATTAACTGGGTATAGATCCTATTTAATTAATTAACCAGGAAATCCAATGAGGTAAATGATAACTGTTGTAGAGAGTGGAGAGAGATTCTCAGGCGAGGAAATGGCACCAGAATGGAGAATGTGGAAGCTTGTGGACACAGACTTCCTCAACTGGACTGGAAACACAGCTTGATCTCACACAAAAGATTAAGGGGTTCTTAGGGAAACAGAAAAATCAAAAAATATATATACAAAATCTTTCCTCCTTCCTACAGTGAAAATAACCCTAATCATCCTGCTACCCTCCAGGGCAAGAACACAGACATCAGACAGCTCATTCAGTGATCACTGACAGTTTCCTCAGCACGGTCTCCTCAAATCAAAACTCTACAGTCTTCATGTTTTAAAGGACTCTTCTTACAAATCCCTTCCAAGTCACGCAGACATAAAACCAAGCCTGGAGACATGGAGCATCCGAATGCCCCATGCCTCATCCAGAATTCAGCTACTCTCACTAACTAGTCCACTCAGGGATGGATTATACCACAAACTTTAGAAAAATTACCAGCAACAGGAGGCTTTAAAATCTTGCCCTTGAACGTCTTTTCCTCTGCCAGGACAGGATGAAAGAAGTGTGTCAATCTCAAGTGCAAAAGAACTGGCCAGAAAAATCCAATAAATCTGAGAAATAAATGTGTGTCCCCTTCAGTGACACATACACCAGCGTTGTTTTCTCAGTTTGGAATGGCTGTAACTAAAGCATTCCTCACAAAGCCATCTTTGTAAAGAACAAGCAACTGATAATCTGTACCCCTCTCCATGGTGCTGAAAAATTACTGCCTCCTGGAACAAGGACATTTCTCCTCATTTTGAGAAGTACGCTTTCTTTCTCCTGACCCCATGGAGTGGGTGTTTCTATTTTAATGTTGATATAGCATGCATATAGCTATAGCAGCGTTTCCTCATTGTAACCGGTGATTTCAACAGGCTTTCAAGTTCTATCACATTTTTAATACTTACTGCTACCCTCACCCAACTCTTTCCAGAAAGTTAAGGCATTGCGCTTTTACTTCCTCGCCTTTCTTACCCTTTCTCTGACCAACCTATACATCTACAATAAATTAGTAGTAGGTAAATTTATTCCCAAATTTCCAATTCAATCTATGGTTCCTGGAGCTTTTCTGGATGAAAAGAAGAGAGCCACCTCATCTCTCAGTCTCTGTAATACACTTAGTGGTCCCACTTTGAATCTAGGTCTCCAATCCTTCTGGCCAGCTGGTGATCAGGAAAACTCTTGCTATGAATGCTCAGCCACTTGATATTCTCAGTCAGCAATAGCCCAGCCTTGCTGGTTACTATAAGCATTTCGTCTTGAATCAAATCCATGTGTTCATTTCTGGAAGTACATTAAAAGTTTCTTTGAGATTTGTATAGCATCTAGAAGCAGTCATTTTCTCCCAGTGCTCTGAGATCTGGGGTGAATTTGGATCCTTGGAAAGGAGCATCACACAGCTGTTCCTCCCCACACCCCTTTCCTGAAAAAAATGAGATGGCCAGGATAACATTTGTTATAATTAAACATCTCAAAAACCATTCTCTGAACATCTACTTCAACAATTTACATGGCTTCATTGTTAGAATAACCTGGGAATTTTCTAAGTATTAAATATATTCATGCTCAGGGTCTACCCAGGACCAATTCTAAATCTCTGGAGCTGAGGCGTGGGCATTATTATCTTTTGAAAGTCATCTTACATAAATTTCAATATACAGTCAGGGTTGACTCACGGTGTCATCCCCTGTGCTATCCTGGGTGCTGGAGATCCGGAGACAGAGAAAGTCTAATGTCTGCTCTTAAGGTGCTACTGTTAGACAAGTATGACTAGGGAAGAACCACACAGTGAGGAAAGGGCCACAACAAGTGTTCTCCAGTGTCCTGAAGCAGGCGAGGAGGAGATAAATAAGCCAATCTAGGGGAATGTGGTGAGATGTCCTGAGAGAGGTGCTGTCAGAACTAGCTGGAAGACACATGCACCTGGTGAGCTCTTTGCAATATTGTGAGTAAGGCTTGATATTACAAGTGATTTTTCCATGTTAAGGGTATAGCCTAAGAGCATAGGACTAACCTTCCTATCTTCTTCCTAATAACCACTTTCCCTTGGCCAGTGTCAAGCCTCATAATGAGTCAGCCCAATCACTCTTGGATTCTGACCTGCTCCCTAGAATTTTAATGAGAATCTTCCCACATCCATGATGTCTTCTTGAAGTGGAGCTTATAACACTTTGCCTCAGACTATAGACAGCTTCTTAAGGGAGCACGGGCCTTTGGGTATGGTGAGATTGTTTCTCCTGGACTCTATCCCAACCAGTCTTGGTCAGCTCATCCTCTCCACAGAGAATAACCAGAGATGAGATGGTCAGAGTTCATCTTTGCCAGTGTCTGAGGAGTCCTTCTTCCCCTGGTCATCTGCCAATCTCCTACTCACCAGCCAAAAGCCCAACACAGTCAGCAACTTTGGAAAGTCTTTCCTGACTGAAAAAGTCCAAATCCTGACCTCTCCCCAGGCCGTCACTGTGCTTCTCTTCAATTCCTATAAAACCTTGATCATATATCCTGTGACTAGAGGACCACATCTTCCAACTTCCAAACTCCAAAGTGTAGTAACATGCTTGGCACTGAGTAAGCACTAAATGCACATATAAATAAATATGTGGGGTGTGTGTCAATGCGTGGACAGATACCTTGAACAGACAGAGGGAGGGGGAATGGATAAGTACACGATATTGCCTAAATCTACTTTATATCTCAACAATACAGAGTCCCATGCAAAAGAAATAAAAGATGCTATCAACTTCTCTCCGCTTTCTTTACATATACCACCTCATTTTTTCCCTTTTTACCATATACTCATGAAGATGTGATTTTGTGACCTGCCTTCCAGGACCAATTTCAAGTAGATAAGTAATTAGTCTTTGGAGAATATTTCTGGATAATTATAACTACTCATCTCTGACTGGCACTGAATCATGTAATTCCTTGCCCCCAGATATGAAAGCATCCATTCTGTTCCCTAAAGATTGACTCTATTCACAGGGGAAAAAAATATACCACTTCCACAAAGGTTGACCTTCAGACTGTGTTACTTAGACTTCTAACGCCTCCCCATGATCTCCTTTGATGCATATCTTTCCACTGTTGTTGCCTCACGGCCACTGTGACACTAATCAAGACAGAGGGGGACATAAACAATACTGGTCTTACCGGTATTTTTACATTTCTGCTCCCTCTCAAAAATATGTAGGAAAAACTATAACATCAAGCAAAATAAACTCTCTCTTTATCCATTCACATTACACCTCTAAATTATGCAGGGTAGCCTTTAAAAACATCCGTTATTTATTGTACAAGCATTACCAGAAACAAAAATAAAATAATACAACCATCATAGCATTGCTAACTTCTCATTCTTCTATGATGAGTTCAGGTCCTTATTCATACAGAATCTCAATGCAGCATGCAGATATTTGTGCTCTGTTTCTTCTAGTTAACATGCTAGAAGTATTTTTATTAGCCCACTTGATGGCCAAAGACATGTCTGTCTTTACTTACCCTTTAATGAAGTATAATAGAAAATTTTAGACTCAAGCAGATTCAATTCAGGCTCTGCCACTAATTTGCTCTTTAACCTGAGACTGTTTAACTCCCATAAGCCTGGAGATGGTAGAACTTTAGGATTGTGGTAAAAATTAATTGACCTCTCTATATAAAATGCTTATCATGGTGTTTAACTTGCAGCCGGCATTTATTAACAAATGACTCGTATTAATCTTTTAAGACATGGATCTGTCATGAATTATAATATAAAGCATTCATGAATAATTGAGATAATATAGATGATTAAACTCAAATAAATTCAGTCTTTGGGGTCCATCTCAGAACATTGAGTGCTCATACTCACTCACCTGAAGCCAATGATATTTAGATGAAAAAGCTTGAATACAAAGGAAATCCCTCATCTCTCTTTGACAGGTATGTTTAAGTGGCAGGCCTTAGATCATAGAATCTATTAGAAATAAACCTTGAAAAGTCCAGGAGTGGTGGCACATGCCTGTAATCACAGTGGCTTGGGAGGCAGAGGCAGGAGAATCATGAGTTCAAGGCCATAGGCAGCCTGCATAACTTAGCAAGACCCTGACTCAAAATAAAAAATAAAAATTAGCTGGGGTTGCAGCCCGGTTACAGAATACTTGCAAAGTATGTGCAAGATCTTGGGTTTAACTCCCCAATACTGCAAAAAAAAAAAAAAAAGAAAAAAAAAGAAGAAAAAGAAAAGAAAAAGGAAAAAGAAAAGAAAAAGAAAAAAGAAAAGAAGAAAATCCACATGTTTCCCAAAGCTGGCATAAGGCCCTGCCACCAGACATCACCCTCCCTATCACCACCACTTCACCCACGACTATGCAGACACCATCAATTAATTAATCAAGTGCTTCAAGGGGTTACATTGAGGCAAGAGAGAAGGAAAGAAGAAACATTAAGTATCATTCTCAGTAACGTCATAGTTATGATCAACAAACTACTATATGGGGAATAAGCTACGATTCACAGAAGTCAGATTGCTTCTCCACTGTCACATGGCTAATTTGTGGTGACACTGAGATCCAAATCCATGTCTGTATGTCCCCAAAGTCCAGAATCTTTCAACTAGAATTTAATTCAATGCAAACCAACAAATATTTGTTGAACGCTCAGTATGTGCCTGCTGTGATGTAAGGATGTGGCAGTGAAGAAGACGGATGCAGTCCTTGCACTCCTGGGGCTTACATCTACTGGGAAACAGACATTGTAAAGGCAAGCCCAGTGTGATGAGTGTCACATACAGTGAGGTCCACACAATGTCATAAACTACTTAGGTGAGGAGGAGAAAATGGGAGCCTTTCCTCTCAGCCTCCCAGCTCAGCGACACTGCAGGTTAAGCACGCTCCCCTAGGCTGGCCTGAGAATGTGAGCCACGCTGGTGTCTGACTCCAATGGGAACGTGTGCAGAATACTAAGCAGATCCATCAACCACTCCAGAAGCACCACCACACTCAAGGCCAGCACCTGGCTTTTAGATGATATTTTAATGCAACAGCAGTAGATTTACCTTTCCCCTTAGGTTCTGCTGAGTACGAAATATAAAATTAGAGTCAGCATGTCTCTCTAGAAAGTAGACGAGTTGAAGATGGGAGGGTCAATGAAACCACTGAGATTAATTATTGAGTGTCTGCTCAGAATCCGGCACTATGCCAGAAGCATAGAAATAGAGGGGAACGTACGCCTGGATTACTGTGCCCCTTGGAAAGCCTGTAAACCAGATATAGGACACCCATAAAAGAGCACTTTCAGTAAATGAAGGCCAGTGCCACGGCTCCAAGAGACAGGGTGGGCACGTGTCTGGGGAATGGCTGGGTGGGTCAGAGAGAAAAGAAATCGACTTGGGCTTCAAAAGACAGCTCTGTTTAAATACTTAGAGAAAATTAATCACAGCACTGGTAGGAGTGTTAACCATGGAGGCATATGACAAGGTGTGCCTGGCAATAATAAATAGAACACTGGGGCCAAGGACTGCAGTAGAAAGGTGCTGGGCATAAGGCCTCTGGAACAGTTCTGAATAAGAAAGTCGTTGGGCTTCATCATCTTTGCGTTCCCAATGCTGAGTATGCTGCCTCCCAAACAGTAGGTACTCAGTTAATGTTGAGTGAGCTGTTGGAGAGAAAGATACTGCCTCAGCCGAAATGAGAAATAACAAAAAACGTGTAGTCTTGTCTCAGCATGGGCCAGGAATTCTAATATGACAAGACCAAATGTGAAGCTGCACATAATTAAGTGCCAAATTCTACAGCAGAGCCCAAGATTGTCTTGGAAGTAGTGGGACTATGACTTTAGTTAAATAGTTCTGTGAGTAAAACAAAATGTATTTATGGGCTTGCTTCTGGGTGTGACTCACCAGATGGAGGCCCTCATGATAGGCAGAGAGAGGAGAAAGAGGGCCTTTTGGGGCACTCAAGACACAGGGTAAATGACAGAGACTGAAGGAGGAGCATGCAGGCCTGATGGGAGAGTGAGAGATGGCCTTGTTAGAAGGTAGACGCCAGCCGAAAACATCAGGAGACGCCCTTGGAGAGAAAAGCTGTTTTGAGTTTGGATTCCAGGTAGACTAAGTAGTAATAGTCGAAGACAAATTTAGCATACTAGGTTGCTCAGAGAATCTGTGCTGAAACTAAACTTTTTATTGTTCCAATCTGGGCTACTAAAACAATTGTGCTTATCTCTAAGACAAAGGTTATCTAGTATCTCCCTGAGAAAATGTCCATCCTAGAACTCTTGGAGTCTTCACTGGAAGATTTCTGGTAGAGTCCTTGGTTGTGACCCCTAGATTGTATATGATAGTTGGGGCCCTACAGACAGAGCTCAAAAGCATCCTTAACAACAGAGGCCCTCCTTCCTCATTTAACACATTTCACCCGAGGATTTACATTGATTCCAGTAGAGCAAATCAAGATTATAGTTCCCGCAGTAACTGTAACCTGGACCAAACACAGCTGTATTTTCCTGCTGCTGACGGGGTTCTTAACTTACGCTTCCCAACTACGAAGGGGAGAGTTAACTCAAACATGATCCAAGAAATGCTCTGGAGGAAGGAAGTGGCTGGCCCAGGGCAAGTAGAGTATAAATGGAGGTTCTTCCAACTAGTGCCTTCGCAGAAGGGTTCCCTGCAGACAGCGCTCTTCCATAGAACCCTCTGTAGTCTGGGGGGAAGAACTGAAGGGATCTTCTTCACCATTCCTGCCAACTGCCACACTCTCCTGTGGGTCAGAGCCAAGACTTTTGTTTTGTTTAGTTTTTGCGAGTCTTGCTATGTAGCCCAGGCTGGCTTCAAACTCACCATCTTTCTGCCTCTGCCTCCCAAGTGCTGGGATCACAGGCATGTACTACTCTCCTGGGGTTAAAAGAACTTTTCTTTTCTTTCTTTCTTTCTTTCTTTCTTTCTTTCTTTTCTTTCTTTTCTTTCTTTCTTTTTTCTTCCTTTACTTTTCTTTCTTTCTTTCTTTCTTTCTTCCTTCCTTCCTTCCTTCCCTCCCTCCCTCCCTCCTCCCTCCCTCCCTCCCCTCCTTCCTACCTTTCTTCCTTCCCTTCTTCCTTTCTTTCCAATACTGGGGTTGTTGCCCAGGGTCTCATGCGTGGGGTGAGGGAGGAAGGCAAGTGAGGCATGTGTCCATGGAACAAAGTTGAAGGAGTGCCCAAACACATCAATAATCAAGACAAATAATATTTAATGCAATATTTTTTTAAAAGTTAAAATTAATGAAAAAAGTCTATGATGAGTAAAATAAACCACGATATTGATTTTTCCCCCAAACACTGCATTGGTAGATTTTTTTCTTGTGTCACCCTGTCCTGGCCCTGCTAGGCAAATGAGAATAATGTGGGGTTGAAGACAGAAGGGAGCAAGAGTGGAGCGGCCACCTCCTGTAAACTTTTGTCATGACAGAGAAAGGAGCGTTGAAGAGGACTTCAAGAAGTGTTTCAAGTTGCTGCTGAGGGAACGAAACTTGCTGGATTATTAGCTTTATTGAGGAGTGTTCTCGTCAACCATCAACAAAAGCTGTCTTCTAATTTTCCAAGTGGAGAAGGGCCTGGCAATCCACTCCCAAGGCAATCCCGAAACAGCCAGCCATTGAAAACCCTATGAGGGCCACTATGAGTGGGATACCGATTTGACAGCACCCAACAACAACAATTTTCCAAGTGGAAGACAAATGACCCAAAGACCATCTGGTGTGCAAAGCCAAATCACCCATTTGCTAAGTCCACTAAGCAAAGATCAAAGGACATTCAAGCCGGGCCTACAAACTGCAGCATGGATGCAGCTGTCAAACAGTCCATCTGAACGCTGCAGACTGTCAGGTCCCTGAGAACAGCCCAGGCTCACACACTCCTCAAGTTTCCAGTCCTCTGCTTCATCCTGGGTAAGGGCACGCTAAGTAATCACCTACTGTTCATTTGCTAGGAAATTTCACTGGGCTTCTGAGGGCTGGGGCGGTTACATGTGAAATCCTGTAGTAAGAACTGTCATTAGTTTGTAGCTTCTGTAATTTTAACTGATGAAACAGAGAAACCTTTGATCTACCAGCATGCCTCCACACTGGAACAGGGCACCTTGACGGACTATTCACCTTCAAAGCTCACTCTTTGTGAGGAATCATCATGTAAATACTTTTAAAATAAGATTTTAAGGAGTTTCTCAAGAATGATGTTAGAATTACAGAAAAGCTGCAAAATAGCCGAGCTCCTGTGCACTCTTCACGCTGCATCTTCTACTCTTAAGACTTTATATGAGCAGAGTACAATAATTGAACCAGGAAATTCACATGAGTATAATACTGTTAACCAAACCACAGACTTTATTCTAATTTGGCCATTTATCCCTCTAATCTCCATTGCTGGTCCGTGAGCCAATTCAACAGCCCATGGTGGATATTTCCTAAGCCCTCTCCAATCTGCGTCATTACCTCACTGTTCATGGTCTCTCATGACTTAACTTTGGAAAACTGTAGTCTGCTATTTCATCCTCCCCAATTAGGGTTCATTTACTACGTTGCTGTTAGATAAAAGTTGTACATTTTGGGCAAAATTGCCACAGAAGTGATGTATCCTTCTCAGTGCATCATGTGGGGAGGCATCGGATGCTGACACGCTTCACTGGTGGCACACTCCCTTTCTTCACTTGATTAACACCATGGGTGATATTTTACACACACGCACGCACACGCACACACGCACACACACGCACACACACGCACACACACACACGCACGCACACACAGGGGCTAGAATTTCATTTCTCCAAGGCAGGGCACAGAAACTCTAACGTTCCCCAGCCTTTCTGTCTTTCTGGCTACACAGAAATTCTCTGACCTACCTCTGATAGCAGATAAGGCCCTACCCCAGTCCACAAGGGATCCTGTCCCATACCCTCAAGGAAAAAATACTAAAGAATCTGAGGAGATAGGCCTTCTTGGGTTTCCTCACTCAGACTATCAGCAATCATGCCCATGTAATGAAATGTCCATAAAACCTAAAAGGATAGGGTTCCCCATCCAGACAGCTAGCCACATGGAGGTTTCCAGAGAGTGACACACCCAGATCAGGCATGGAAGCTCTGACTTCCTTCTCCCATACCCTGCCCTATGGATCTATATCCCTATTTCCTTTCTAATAAACCAGTAAATATAAGTAAGTATTTTTCTGAGTTGTGAGTTGTCCTAGCAAATTAATTGAATCCAAGGAGGGAGTTGTAGGAACCTCAATTTATACTGGTCATTCAGAACCACAGGTAAAACAATTCAGAGCTTGCAACTGCCATTGGGAAAGGCAAGGACTGGGCCTTCAACCTGTGGGATCTGATTCTACCTCCAAGCAGATGGGATTAGAACTGATTTGAGTTAGATGACTTGTGTCCACTGCAGAACTGCCTGCTTGCTTAGCGCTTGGGGACATCCCTCAGAAGTAATCTACATAGTGAGTGTACCCCCCTGAGTCAGTTTTCTATTGGGTCTGTTAGGTCTCTTCACTGTAAAGTTACTATCTTTCCCTGTGCCATTAAACAGTGGATACTTTGGGAAGATCTTCTGAGTCTATGCAAACATCCTGTTTCTCACTGTACTTTTGCCCATTACATTAGTTTTCATTGGTGGTTCTTCCTGATAACAATGAATACTCTGGTGCTGACCTAATCAAAAATTAACTTTTATGTCCCCATTGAAGGCAAAATTCACTGAGTTGAAAAATAACCTCCATGTGAAACCTACCCTTTCCACATCTGTGGGATCAGATACCCATATCATTGTTGTTGTTGTTGTTAGGTGCCGTCGAGTCGGTATCCAACTCATAGCGACCCTCATAGGGTTTTCAATGGCTGACTGTTTCGGGATTGCCTTGGGAGTGGATTGCCAGGTCCTTCTCCCATTTTTGCAGTGCTGGGAATTGAACTCGGGACCTCAGAGACTGCAGTGCAGCACTCTACCAACTGAGCTACATCCCTATACTGAGATTAGACATAGCAAATCTGTGGGACCTGACTCTCAGCCCTCCCCTGCTGGAGGAAACCGGGCTGCCTTTTGTACTTGCCTATATATGACCTCAGAATTCTCAACACTATCAGGGAAGAAGCCATTGCCAATCAATAAGCATCATCAAGAAAACAAGCTGTATCTCCCCTCTCTTGCCTAGGTTGCGTATTTAGTTTGTCTTAAAATCGTGCCTTTCTGGAGCACAGTCTCTTTGACCAGCCCCGTGAGAATCCTGAGACAATAGCAGATTTAGAGTCACTGAGGACAAGGGAAGCACTCAGGCAGCTCCCCTGGGCTTTGGGGTTTTTCTTGTTTTGGAGTGATTTCTTTGGATCCCGGCTGTGGTGTGCAAGTAGACCTTTGTCTCCCGGCTCCTCAAGGGAGCCGGGAGACAAAGCACAGGCCTCGGTGCGTAATGTTCGCGTGCTCTTGTGCTGTAAATACTTTCTTCGTGGTTGACTTCGCAGTGAAACGGCAGGACCTTGAGTGGTATTTCTGCCATTCAGACACAATAGATATGAGTGACCCCAAGTGCAAGAGGTAAGAACCAAACCTGTTTGGAAAATTAAGAAGTTCTTGAGTGTTGAGCTTCAATCACCCTTAATTTTAGTGTTTTCTTTATTTATAGATTTAAATAAATGTTCAATTGTGGCAGTTATTTAGCAACTGCCTCATAAATTTCCCCCAAATTTAGTACATGATACTCAAGAGCTGCTATGAGCCAGCTTCAGCACCATACAGCACAGTGGTTCTCATGATCCCCAGTATTCTGGAATACCCCAAAGGACCCCAGAAAAGACAGGACAGAACTTCTCTCCAGTCCCCTCCAGAAGCCCTTGAGCTCTGGGTGGCCTGCAGAAGAAGGCTAAGCTTGGGAAGCAGTGTTGGCTCTCTCTTGGCCAGTCTCCCAAGGCCTGGAAACATCTGCTTCCCTCAGCCCTGGCTAGGGGGTCGCCTTCCATGCCAAGGAGCTACAAGGTCCACCCCAGCCTCAGTATCTGACTCCCATTCGCCTGGGAGGCCATGTGGCCCTTTGCAGGCCTTGCAAGGATGAACAAACAGCCTGCAATGGTGGAAGGAGCATAGGCGGGAGAGGGAGCCGTGAGGGAAGAAGGCAAGCCACACAGAGTGCAGCTCTGTGCCAGCCACGTGCTGGGGTTTTCATAGGCATTCTTGTCTTCTGCAGTTCTGGCACCTCTGGGGAAATAGTATCTCCGTTTTTACAAAAAGTTTAGGTGACTGTCCAAGATTCCACAGGGAGTAAGAAGCAGAACTAAGATTTCCCGCCTGCTGTAGCCCCAGGACACAGACTCATGCACAGGATGGGAGCTCTCTAAATATTTGTGGAATGGATCCACAAATGCATTCTGGCTCCAAAGTTTGTAAACAGACCTCCACTGGGGAAAGGGTGCTGGTGAAATTGTAGCATCCGTGTGAAGTGGTGGACGGCGAGATGAGAGGTTGTTGATTTTGGACAGAGTGACGTGGGGGGGTTCCCTGAAGGCCCTGCCTTTTACTAACTCTTAACCCTTAGTTGAAATGACACCTGGGCTCAGCTTCCTTATTGGTAAACTGGAGATGATCAAATCTATCTCACCATGCAGTGGTCGGAAGCAAATAACGGTGGTGTTATTCTCCCTGAGAAGCCACTCATCTGGCCTGGGAAAGTTCCATCCTAGCCCAGGGAAGCCACAGGAAGAACAAGGAGTGAAAACACAGTGGACACAATGGAAAGTCCAGGGTTCTCCCTATGTCCCCTGAAGCTTGGGGGCATGATTAGCTGCTCTTTGGGATGCACCACAGACAAAAGAATTCCAGCTTGCTTTGTCTCCCTGTCGAAATACAGGGAGCAGATAGGCAAAGAGAAATTGCTGCTGCTTCTGCAGGGTGGTATTGATTCCTGGGAATTAGATGGTGATAAAAAGAGGCACCAGCAGCCTCCCGTCAGTCCTGCTTTGGGCAGGCTGCCAAGGACCATCAGAGAGTCCAGGGCTTAGGGTGGCCACAGGCACACACTGTAGAGGAAGGTGTGGTGGGCGGGCTTCCTCCCCCATGGCAGCGCAAGGACCAAGATGGCCTCCATCTTGATGACTCCTGCTCATGCGAGTCCCATACGCCACTAGGAGGACCCCAATAGAGCCAAAGATGCTAATGCCTCAGCTGTCAATGTCTGATTCTCTTTGATGGACATGTGAGGTGTTCATGTGTCTGTGTGTGTGTGTGTGTGTGTGTGTGTGTCTGTGTGTAACAATACACATGCACTTAGAATCACACAAACACATTCATCACATTACACAAGTCACACATGGGTGGCAGAAATGAGAGTGGAAGAGGGTGAGAAAAGGTAAACAGGACACTTAACAACAACAACAACAGGAGGCCTTGGTTTGGTCTGAGCTCCTGCACTAGGTCCAACAGATCAAACCAAGAGAGTCATTACTAACAAGTGCCCTGTAATCAGAAAATCTCCAAGCAGAGCAGTTTTTCCTGAAAACTGGAGATTCACAGCAACCAGTAGAAAAAGCTCAGCCAGCCTGAGCCACACATCATGACACAGTTCCCTTGGCTTCAACCCTCATAGGGAACGTAATTTGCACTAATGTGATGGTAACCAATGCACTTTCTTGCATGGTTCTATTTCCTAGTTCCTGTTTAAGCTACCTCACATAAACTATTCTGCCATACCCAACGGGGTTTCTAATTCATAGAAAGGAGGCTGCCTGATTCATGAATCACTAACAGTGGCCAATTAGATCATGAAAATCACTTTGATAAACTTTTGGTTTTTGACAAAAACCCAAGAGAAAGCCTCCTATAGACTAATGAGGGCGATGTATCATGAACTGAAGAATGGAACTCATTTAACCTTCTGCACCTGACATCCAAAGAGGGCAAAAGGAAGACTATCTGGCCCTGCGAGGGAGAACTCGGGCTCTGCCATTCACTGATGTGAGTGGGCCATGCTCATTTGTTTATTCTTTCCTGCCACAGACAGCTCCATGAGCCAGGTGCTGGGAACGGGGAGAGGGGCAGGGCTGCAGAAGCAAGCACCACTTATCTCTATTCTCCAGGGCCAGCTGGCTGGCTCTGCAGCAGGTCCACAGGGATTGACATGCAGGTGCTAGAAAGCAGCAGGTGAGCTGCTCCCAGGACCACACTAGAGGTGGAGAACAGGATTAGAGAAGGCTTCCCAGAGCAAGTAGCATTTAACGTGTTAGGTAGGGTTTAGCTAGGCAAAGAGCAGAGGTAATGTGGTCAGGCAACGTAAACAGCAGGCACAGCAGTGGAGGCGTGAGACAGCACAGTCCACACACGGAATCAGAGGGCTTGAGCACAGTAGGAGGATGGAGAGTGCGATGGGGGTTGGCCCCAGGTCAGCTCTGTGAAGCCAGTGGTAAGGCTTGTGTTCTGAGCCTCTGGGCTCAAAGCCTGGCAGGGGACTCGCAGAGAAGAGCACAGCACAAAGGGATCAGCACCGGAATATCAGAGTGGATGCACAGGTACAAAACACAGATGAGAACGTCCTTAATTCTCTCCGGGGGTGAGGGAAGGGAACAGAAGTGAGGAGACCTCAGAAAGACACTGGAGCTCAACCTGACAAGGGTTCAGGATCCTACCTGCGGAGAAGGAAGAACATTCCAAGCAAGGGAAGCTGCGTGACAAAAGCCCTCCCAACCCGGGTCTAAGCTGATGAGCAGTGTCAGAACCCTCCAACATCTCCTGACTGATAGAGCCCCTTGGTAATTCTGGGCGTTCCTGGCAGCTCTGGGCATCCCTAGCATCACAATTCAGATACAAGCAACACCTTTCCTATTCAGAATTAGGAGTCCTCTTTACCGGGTTCATGAATGCTAAGCAGGGTACAATACAATGACTCTCCTTTCTCTTGTTGTTAGGTGCTACCTAGTTATCTCTGACTCACAGCAACCCTCATAGGGTTTCCAATGGCTGATTGTTCCAGGATTGCCTTGGGGAGTGGATTGCCATGTCCTTCTCCCATTTTTGTGGTGCTGGGAATTGAACCCAGGACCTTAGGGACTGCAGAGCGGTGCTCTACCAACTGAGCTAAATCCCAGCCCCCTCCTTTCTCTTAGAGAAATAAAACTTAAACATGAAAACTGTTTTAAGAAGGAGAAAAAAACTCAATTCCCTCTGGATCTGGTGCAAAATTAAATTTTATGAGTTACTCAACAGCTTATTAGGCACAGAATGAAGCCCTTGTGAAGCCACCTTTGAAAGTAGCTGGGGTTGACAACTAAACTTGCTCAGGGAGAGGAAGCAAAAAGAGTTAATAGAGGCAGAAGTCTGGCCTTTTATCCTTCACCTGAGCTGGTCCCTTTCATATGCTAAGTATAATTGAGCTAGCTGGGTGAGGGAATTTAACACTATCATTAAAAAAAAAAAATCTGCACCCAGGCTAAAGCAGACATCTCCTCTGAGTCATAAGCCACCGAGGGTTACAAAGATTAAGGTAGGCCTAGTGAGCTGGGGTGTAATTACCCAAACAATGACAAGCGAAGACAAGCATCCTTTCCTATCCTCCAAGAGGAAGCTTGGCATCCCACACCGTAATTGCTAAACTTCCACATGTGGTTCTGCCTGGGGTATGGTTCCAGGAGGTGGACAGAGTCTATGCTTGGGGTGGGGCAAGGAGTTGTTGCATGGTGCCAACGAAGAGCCAGTAATGACTGGGTATTCTGTTACTGGCACAGAGGGTCTAAATAACCAGAAGGGAAATCCAGAACATTTGCTCCAGGAGGCTTTTTAAATTCGTTTTCTTCCAGAATTCCAAGTTGGTACCTATAGAAATCCAACAGCACATCTGATGATCTGGACAGTCAAAGTCAGGTCTTTTACACAGGTCCTGTCCCTGTTTCCCTATGAAAATAAATTTATGGGTAGAATGAATGTGTCGCAAATCCTCATTATCTTGTGGTTTATTAAATGCGTATTGGAAAGTGCTAGATTTTATAGACAAGAGAGGGCTCTTAAATTAAAAAGGTAAAGAACTGAGAATGAGCCCAGCTGTTCCTCCACTTCAAGTGAATACTGAAGAAAAACAACAACAAAATAGGTCACAGCAGTAGTTCTTAAAGTGAAGTCTTCAGACCAGGAGCTGCAATATCACCTGGGAACTTGTTAGAGAAATAAATTATCAGACTTCACCCTCCAGACCGAATGACCAGAATCAGGTTTCAACAACCCTCCAGGTCACTGGGGTGCATGCTTAAGTTTGAGACTTTCTGCACTGGGACCATGGTCCTTCACCTTGGCTGCCCGTTACCATCACCTGGCAACTTCTCATTGCAACGTCCCTACCAACACCCAAGTAGTGACCTCAGAATACTCAGGACTGGGGGCCCCACACTGCTGCTTTGAAAAGCCTCCCCAGGTGAAAGGAATGTGCAGTCAGCATTGAGAATGGAAAAAAAAAATTAGAACAAGAGAGATTTACATTAGATCCTTTTAGAGTTTTGATTTTCAGTGTTGTTCAAAATAATCACAGCCACAGAATGAGTCCTATATATTGAGGAGACTGTTGAGAAGGGAGAGATGTCTGCCTTCATGGGCTGGAGGGGTGGGATGGAGACTGTTGAGAAGGGAGAGATGTCTGCCTTCACGGGCTGGAGTGGTGGGATGTGAGGCTCAGCAGGGGCATCAGAATCTTCCCAACTCAGCGGTGACAACGGCATTTAACAACTCATCTAGCAAAGACAGTCACTCACCCTGAGGGGGTGGGGCTAGGCTCCACAGTTGGAATGCATTACAAGAGTGACTCAGAGACTGTGAAGAGTGACACCACACCTCCCACACAGCTCAAGTCCAGGTGCCACTTGCCCCCAAGGGTTGCTCAGGCCTCCTACCCACTGCCTGGCTTTGAAGCCCTGAGCACTGAGAGTGTGTGAGACAGCAGCCTCCTCTCACCAGGACCTGATGTTGCCAAAGGTACAAAATGATGACAAACCATCAGGGCAGAACTACAGGTGCCAGCCCCTGGGGTGGCAGAGCCTCAGCACCTTCTAGAAAGGAACTGTGACCTGGGGCCATCCTTTACCTAAATCAGGAACTTGACCATTAGCCTATTATAACTGGGTTCCTCCAAGTGGGGAGCCTATGCATATTCCCAAGGATCTATGATATTTTTTCCCCAAATGGAATATAAGAAACATTGCAAATTAGCTCCGCAACAAAAGGAGTCAACTTTTTTTTTTTTTTTTTTTGGTGGTACTAGGAGTTGAGCCCAGGGCCTCATGCCTGCATGCTTTGCAAGTGCTGGACCACTGAGCTGCACCCCCAGCCCATTATTTTTTTACTTTTTTGAAACAGGGTCTCACTAAATTATGCAGACTGACTCTGGTCTCGAACTTGCGATCCTTCCACCTCCGCCTCCTGAGCCACTGGGATGACAGGCATGCGCCACTGCGCCCAGCGAGACAACATTCTTTAGGATGTTACTGCAGAAATAATGGGCCAAATTCTCCTGTCCCTGTACTGTAAGATCAAACTTTCCCTTAAATAACAACAAATCAAGATCAAATGGCAAGGTCTGGACCCAGCCAAACAGCTGGCAAGTTGATGTGCATGGGGAAACATCCTAAGATCATCACTTGAAGAAATCTTGAATAACTCTTGGAAGTTATCCTCTCTTTCCATGAAACAGGGATGTGGTAGGAGCAGTAAGAGAAGGAAAAGTCCATGCCTTTGTGTCCCCTTGTCTATAAGTACAGATGCTGGAGTCTGACCAAGCTTAGTTTGAATTTCGACCCTGACATTTACTTACGGTCTGGCCTTAGATATTGTCTATGAACCTCAGTTTTTTCATTTGTAAAATGAGAATAATGAGCCTTACTGCCTAAGATCAGAAGGAGCCCAGAAAATATACAGATTGTATTTTGTACAAAGCCTATCAAAAAGCAAATAAAGTAACAGCTAGGATCATTAAGTTTTTACCCTTGAATACTAACTGGTTTTACCTCCCTTGTGAATACCTTCTTGACAAAAATGCCTACACAGAGAGAGAGAGAGAAAGAGAGAGAGAGAGAGAGAGAGAGAGAGAGAGAGAGA